>UZAF01016960.1:16143-58911 GCA_900617895.1 Haemonchus placei
AATGCAAATTTCTGAGGCAAAACAGATTGACGAATTGAAAAACTCCCAAACAAGTTTCCATTTCAATCTTAATGTTTCACACGTATCCTATCGAGTAAATATAAACAATTCTCCAAAGTTACACTGTGCACTTGACTGGTGCTCGGTACAGCAGTAGAACTTGACACCTATTCGTTTCACACAAAATGAGAAGGCTTTGAAAAGGTCTACCAACTTCCTCGGAAGGTACTTCTTCTACTGGATGAAAGATCTGGTGAGTCGGAGCGATTTCAAAGATGGTGGTGCTCTCAAATGTCCAGACAAGAGTAACTAGTCGTCACAGTTGTGCAAAGTCCCTGTGGTAGAATATCAGTAATTCGGCAATGTTGACAAAAACTACCCACATCTGAATCTGAACGGACCTCCTTGGTATCCTTCTAAGGGAATCATGATCATGAGGATTCCGTTTACGACCTTTCAAATCCTACTAGTCTAATCTCTCTGAATCGACCAGCTGGGTGAGTCGTTAAGTTCGATAGCGGCGATAGCCCATATCCAGTACTTGTATAGCTGGTAGTGGTGAGCATAGTAAGATGACCGGTCATTGTATAAAAAAATTTAAAAGCAGTCATCCAGATGAAGAGAACTTAATCGAAACAGATTAATTTCCGAAGTCATCTATTTCAGGTCAATTTTGTGAGACGTTCCAAACGAAAGACATTTACTCCTATTACAACAAAATTGTCTCACAGACGGGTGCTATCGGTGTACTCAGCTGTATACCTCTGTTTCTAATCTATCTCGGTAAGAGCATTCCTTTCAAAAGTAGGACATATTCATAGTCCTAATAGTACTTTCTAACAAAATAGCTGTCATATCAAAAATAGTCAAATTACAATAATTTCGCTAATCGAATGACAACAGTCGAGAGCCTTGAATGAATCCATAAAAACCGCGCGAACGAACTTCGGAGAATAGGCATCTTGCTTNTTGCTTTTGGCGGTTCAAGAATTAGTAGAAACCCGATTGTGAGCTAATTTTCGTAAAACGATCCAAAACTACTCAAAGTCACAGCTTTAGAATCAAGAAAAGGATTTAGGAGAAGATTAATCGAATTTTGATGGCTCTGCACGAAAAAGCAAAAAAGGAATTTTAGGAGTGAACTTTACGGCTTACTCCTGGGAATTTCACATCAAAAGGTGAACAATGACAGTGAATTTCAGTATGCGATCGTTTTGCAAGAAAACGTCAACGTGAGCGACTTGAGAAACATCTCGTTGGCACGATGGTCCTTGCTGAGAATCAACGGGCTCTCAATCGAGAAGTCATCTCGCATCTACTCTACAAAGACTAAAACTCCACAATCGTATCGGGTTAACATGCTATTGATCACGAACTAGGGAAATTACCAGGTTTTTTTTGTACACATTATGCTCAGAACTGTGATATACCAATAAACTCTTGTACAGCAACTAAACCAATTGTGTTTGTACCATATGGCAGAAAAATAGGAAATTTCAAAGACCAAAACTAACCTGATAAGTCAGGATTTTAATGGTCTATCCACTGTAATTGCTTTTCTTCCTCCTCCAACATTGAATAATTGAAATACCAAAGCAGGTTCCTGCCTGTCACTTCTTCCTCCTGCCTTTTTCTTCTTCTCGACTCGTGCCTTTTGGAAAAAGTAGGGAGTAGAGATAGCCTCACAAACAACATGGGTAGCTTAATGATCCTTGATTCTACATTTTTGTTTATATATTTCAGTGCCAAAATGTCGCATTGGGAACGTCAGATCAGTTTACACAAAACTTTATTGATACATAGCAATGAACTACACCGGTAAGGAAACTGAAATAAACATGCAAAAAAAAAAAAAGAAAACAAAATAGATTAACAAGTCAACAATGTGACCGTATCAATTCTGTTTGAACAAATTAGGCACCAAGTTGCTTATACAGAATCGGCACGTAGTCATCCCATTCCGCCTGAAATTCGTTGAACTCATCATAATTACCGGGAATCAACTAAACTAAACCCACCTGGTAGAAGTTTCCGGCGATCGGTGTACCAAGTTTATGTTTGGCGACGAACTTCTCTGTTTTAAATCCACCACGACCATCACCTGAGCGGTTTGTCAAATGACCGTGCTCAGAGTCTGTGATTCGGCCACTAGGCTGCTTGTAGACAAGGAACACGTATCGATGGAGACCTATGAAATTAACCCAATCAATCCCAAGAGCGGAAGAAATCCGATCATCTGAGCATCTTCATTTCCTACCAGTGTCTTTAGGGGGTCCAGATCCAATGTACTCTGCGAGCACATCACCCTTGTTGATGTCGTTTCCTGGTACATTCACAACAAGCCAATGATGCCATTCGCGGAATGTTGCTTCCTTACGTGATGGCGCGTCCGGATCTACATTCATACTTCATGAAAACTTACAAATAACAAAGCAACAGTATAAATCTATTCTTTGCCGAATCGACTAAAATCAACTACGTAAGAACCCTAGAGCAGAAGTCAAGAATTCCCACGAAAAACGCAATCTTACCAGTGAAGATGACGGTGTACAACGCTCCAGGCTCCGTGTCCCACGTGAGCTTAGGGGGATTTTTGACTTGCGTTGGTGTGAGGACATTTCCCAAATTGACCTAAAGGCAAAGCTCTTCCTGGTTTGATGAAATGGCGTAAACATGTTTGTGATTGAGCCATATTAAGCGAAATACAGTCCGGATTACAAAAAATATTTGTTAACGTCAACTGCTAACTGACAGCATGGTGCAGACGTGATAATATTTCGAAGTTGAAAAAGAAACAACAAAACCCTGTTTAGCTCAATCATCCCAAACTTATCCACTTCGGCTTTCTCATGCCCTTTTCAATATATCAAAAGTAAATTTAATGTGTCAAGAACTGATAAATCACCTCAGCTCCGCTGTCATAATGAGCCTTGACGACTTTCGTTGGAGCCGTGGCGAGTACGTCAGGAACCACTTCGTGCTTCTTGAAAGCTTCTGCAGCCATTGATGCGAAAGATCTGGAAGCAGCAGATTATAGAAAACAAAATGTGAGTTGCCTAGGTTGCAAAGTGTGGATTGCCTAGGCTTTCTCAAAAAGTAAAGAATGTTAAAACAATTAGAACCATAAGAATAGAACTAGAGACTCTAATCATATGATTAATACGAACACAACCGGCAAATAAGCGTTTCAAGCCAGTTTGATGAACTCTCAGTTGATAAAATTCAACTGACTTTCGAGCAAGTCCGTTGAGCTTGTCTCATTAAAAGATCTCGAACTGGTTTGTTGCTAGGCTACAATGCGTGGCAACCGCCACAAATTGAACATAAACAACGTAACTCCTTCAACTATCACTTTACGAATCGTTTCTATTGATAATGCCTGTTAACTGTTATCATCGGCATGCCACAGTAGTTTTCTTTGCAGTAAATTTGAAGAGTGTGAACGATGGTAGCGACGTAAATCGTAATGTGGTCAAGTTCCTTCAAAGGTGAGGTAACCCAAGGGGATCCCATTTCTATCAACCATTACATGGAACTTCACTTCTAGAAAGATTCAAGAAAGAAAATCGATATGGGATTCGATTTGATGCCTTTGACGGCAGTTCGCGATGCCAAGTCATCACAGTGAATTAAGAGCAAAATTTTGGCCTCGGATGGGACTCGAACTATGATGTTATACTGTGCTCTAGAAGCAAAGGACGAATACGGTTAAAGCCCTGTCCAATTTAGAAGTTTTGCTCGCAGTTCACCAAATCCATGGTAATACCAGTAACGAGGCTACATACCATTCTCAAAGAACGATGGATATGTCATTAAACTAGCTCATCGTTCCCATACCGATCGTTTACCGTGCGTGACATTAGCCAGCTGGCTGGGAACATGCTACCACTGCGAGCCAGTCTGCAGGCCATAAGATAAGCTCTACTACTAGCGCAAGAAATGGGGTAATAAACGTAGCTTATTACGCTGCGCGCACACTACAACAAAACTCGCCCACATTTTGCTCCCTTGACGCCTTTCTTCTCCATGAATTTTCGCTACTTCACGGTGGGACGCTTTACATACTACGTTACTCTGCTTTACACTACTCTAAGGGATTCATGTCCAACCTTCTGTCTGGGAATGAAAAGCGACTGTCGCTATGCTGCTCTACCATTAGCACCGAACGGTACACTCTTCTTTTACTACATTTACCATACCCAGACTCTTCTAACCACTGAATTGTTTGAAATCAAATAGAAAAAAAAAACAATTTTTGATTGTGAAGTATTATACACAAAAGAGATAAAGCTTCCCCTGGAGCTTCCTCAAACGGTTCTTGCGGTTCTTGCTCCTCCACCTTCACTGGACCCTCTACATCTGGTTCATCTCCACGACCAAAGAAGCACATTCGATACATAGCCACGGACGTAGCCCGCCGTGCCGTCAAGAGACGTAAAGTGAGAATCACCACGATGATAGTGATTTCAAGGATAAGGACTGATATCAAGGAAAAACATGAAAAGATAGGATTGGGACGAAACCCCCCACAGGGAACGTGGAATGTTCCCGAAACGAAATTACGGCATCGAAAGGACACCAAACAATCGATTGCAGTGTGCAAGGATCGTGCAAAACGACGTCCCGCCCTTCCCAGACTGGCAAAAAAAAGGTGCAGGGTGACTGATTGGTGAAGAGCGAACGGGTGCGAAGGGAGCATGGGGAAATAAAACGCTCAAGTGAGAAACAGCCAGACAGCTACACGCGTTCATGTCCTTTTGAACTTAATTTTTAATGTATCTGTTTATCAGCACTTTGTTGGGTGCTTTCGTACAGGAATGTCTATTCCTCCCTCTGTTCTTGGGACGGTTTACAACGAAGCAGTTTTTTTAGACCCAACCTTCCCTACGCATTAGTTCGCTCTGAAACAGGACAACCGGGTTGACGACTGAGTAACTGTGTTTTTTTCAATGAAATATAACTACCTTTTTTGATAAAAGAGAAATATATTCAGTTACATAATGATCATTAAATACCTATAGGTTCAATACTAACTGGTTCATAGTTATAAATCACTCTTAAAACCAGAGTTCTCCTTTTAAAATTAATATATTTGAAGTACTCAGCGAAAATACGCAGTCATAGTTGCCAACTTAATAGATAATCGAAGTGCAACCTGTTGTTTACAGTGGAGCTGTATGAAAAACAGCCGCACTACAAACAGGTGGTGATAAATAGTGAACTTGTAAGAAAGTCTACCATCCATGTTTGGTAAACTTCTACAAGAAACTGCAACTAATTGAATTCTAGCCGAGAGACAGACTTCCACGTCCATTCCTTATAAGGATATTTAACTTTATTCAATGCTTTTCTTTACTTCCACAGATAATTCAACTGAACCAAATAAATCGTACACATTAAGTTAAGCCTTTATGGGAATACAGTGAAAGCGATTCTAGCGATTCTACTTTCAAGTAGTCCAAGCAACTGCGGCATAACTTGTACCCAGGAAAACTCCAATCACTGTTCTTACCCACCCAACCAAGGGGACCTTTCATTTTCTATCAGGAAATATGTTTGCTAAATTCATGATGTTTACCTGTTGACAAGAACGGTGGTGAGAATGGAGAATACAGCGGTCCAACCACAAAAAGCTTTCATAAGTATCTACGTGTTCCAGGAATGCAAAGGCCGCAGGCAGAATATGTAAAGGGGATTGATTTTTCTTGAGAGCCTCTGGCCCGTCAGCTGTCACATTTTCGCTTTTGTTACTAATTTATTTCCATGTTTACTTCACCGAATAGGTTTACCTGAGCAAGTACACAGTTCGCCTGAATACTTGCTCAAGTAAACCTCCGCATGAAAGTATACCACTGACAACAACCCACAAATAGGTAACACCGAGAATGGCCATGAGGGACCCATGTGTTTCGATCAAGATCCCTTATGCTCCTCTTTGATGTTTTGCTAATTGGGGACATACAGGATAAGGTGCAGTAGCGGTATTAGATTCCGTCGGTCTCCCTCAGTCTTATTCTACGAACTGGAGCAAATTGAGAACGCTGAAGAACGATGTCAAAGTCAATCAGTGCACCCTACATGTACTCCCTACCACTGCTAATAGGCATATCCTAATTGTTACCTCTCAGAATACATTATTCTTCAGTTCATGCTATCGCGACTACAATGCTCTTTTCATCCGCCAAATAACGGGTAGTACACAATATTTACACTTTCATTTCACAAGGACAAAAAAAAAACATCTCAAACACCTAACTCCATTATATCCACGATAGCTGCTAAGCTCGGTCGGTCGACATTGACCCTCTTTGCTTCTTTTTCAACGCCATTTAAATGCCTAATAACATAGACGAGAACCAAAGTTAGTACCCTCTCACACCCACCTGGTATCACAGTCGGTTAGAAACACATACATACATAATATTACTATTTGACAAGAAATTGAGCGTACAGAAATGACAGAACCTAAAACATAAGCTGCGTGCCAGCTGGGAACAATTGCGGGACTTCCGGCGGAATTAAACCATGTAGATCATTATAAGAGCGGCTGCTCAAATACATAAAAAAGTAATGTGATTCTTCAATAAGCTTAGCATGTGAACGCCCACAATATACCGTCTTTTGCCCGTTCACAATTGAAGCAAGATTCTAATAGCATCAGAACAACCTGTGGGGACAACTTCTGGGTACATTGACACCTAATAACTGAATGAATAAAATTGAACTCACGAATGAACTGAATAATATATGATGCGAATTTCAAAACCAGAAACAGTATTTATGAAAATTATGAATTTGAAATCGTTAGAGCTATTCTAAGTTTAGAAGAAGTAGTCACCTTTGAACAGTAGGCAAAGCTGCGAGAGGCCGGACCAGTCCTCGTGTCACTCCTTGAGCCAAACGAACTGCCAATGTCGCCATCAAAATAGTAGCATGATTTATATGCATGACTTTAATCAGCAAAAAGGCGGGAAAAGATAGACCACTTCAGCGAATCGTTTCAAATGAAGTAAACAGAATCAACGAGGTTGATTCGATGAAATGATTTATCAAGATGAACGGTTATCGAAGATAAGAGGGTGTATATAGGTCACGAAGGAGAAAACAAGAACATAATGCAGCCTCACTGAGCTGGCGAAAGGCCCTGCACCAAGACTACTACAAACCACCGAAGTCGTGATAAAACAAGCGTTTGTCTCTCATCCCTCTCTCTCTAATCGTTACAGGCTACTGCACAATACCGATATGTCATTGTAACAATAAATGAGCGGCAAAAATCGATTGGCAAAGCAAAAAACTGCACTCAACGGCAGCTTCCAAGCATTAAAGTAGTTCCTGCGTCTATTGGGTTCGACCTCCTACCGATGGACGATTTTCGTCCAAAACACCCATTCCTCTTCTCAAAAATCATTCACTATCATTTCGAACTCTCACAAATCACTTTGTTGATAGTTTTTAACGAGGATCGAACAAGCACTGCAGCTGGCATCACAACATCGAGATAAATAGAAAGCTGCTGAATAGTGAAATAATCCCTCCATATAGGAAATGAAGGCACTCTTGGAGCTGAAATTTTCATCTCTATGATTACATTTTGTTATTCATACTTGAGCTCAGCTACCGAGCTGAATAGTGTGATTTCCAGAAACCATGATTTCATACCTACTAAAGTAAAAACTAAAAAAAGGACAGTGAGACGCGAGGTGCCACTGACCGCCATTTCGCGAGGACTGGGTCACTAGCCCAAGACAAATGCAATTGTGTGAGGACCCTTAATTTTTAACCCTGTCCTTAGCTTGCACCAAAAGGGTGTAGTAGCCACCCGATCCCCACTAGATAACACAAAACCACGCGGTGTCCTATGTCCAATATCAGCACTGCTACGATAAACTGGGCCATGACCTTCTCATTGAATTGAAGGGATTGACTGACGGAACCTCAAGTAGAAACATGACATTTCATAATAAACAACCACTTACAACAAAAAGGGAAAATCAAATTCACGGTTAAAGTTCGGTTTGTCGACTGGTGTCTTTACGACCGTAGGCAAACCTGTACAATTGATAAGAACATGAGAATTTCACTGCTACATCGAAATCAATTGAAATCAGAAGATCAGAAAAAGTAGGTAACCCAGGTTGGTGTGATGAAGTAATCGCGTAAACACAACATGTGTGATAACAATTTATTGATTTCCACCGGCTGACGCTTCGGCTCGATCACCTCTTCGAGGGCTCAAGTACATTTGTACATTTTGCGACCAGGACCTGTAAACTACCCAGCCAAGCGCTTAATTCACTCTAGCAGTTCCTGCGATGTTTTCAAGCTCGAAGGTCAAGATCCCCTCCACTACTCTCCTATTGCACCTGGGGCCGTAAGGTATGCTCTCGTTTTCGGGGCTGGGACGCCCCGATTCGGCTCTTTCTCTCTCTGCTCTCCCCAAAAACATCTATCTCTCTGCTCTCCCCGAGAGCATACCTTACCGGGAAGGGAACCCTCCCCTGTTCGGGGGAGCATAACTTACGGCCCCTGAGTGACAGCGGATTACTTACAAGTCTACGGTAGTACTATTATTTTACTATAATTGTAGCAGTAAATAAATAAAACAGCAGTGTAACTCAACGAAGTATGTACCGTTCACATCAAAATTGCAGTATGCTCTTATGTGAAAGGATAACTACACCTCAATGCTACGCTACAAATACTAACTGTACAATTTATTCGACATTTTAAGCACTTTTGAAAGGTGCAGTCTCAACAGCGTACTAGGATGTGTTAATTCTTAGTAAAACATTGATTCACCAATGATTATGCATGCAAAAAGGCACAACTTTTGTACAACGTAAAACTAAACATTCCTTATAGAAAAGCCTGAACAGAGCTATAACGATTCTACTCACAACGCCAAGTAAAAAGAACAGAACCTCACCAAGTTTTCATGAAGCTCACAAGCATGAGCATCTCAAAACCGGCAAACGGGGTTTAGTTTAAGTTAGTGCATCGAACAAGGAACACAGTAAAAGCTAAAACGACTGCTGAACCATATACCAAATTGTAAAACGCAAAACAGAGGTTCCTGCTATAAAATAAAGCATTTTCACAGGGCCTGTGGGATCCTTAGTATGGAAATTCCAAAAATATGTTAGTAACATGAAACAGTTAATGTAACGACAAATAACTATGTCAATCTAAAACAGACCATAGCTGGCTCAACAGAGCTTTTTTACCAGAAAAACGAGCCTTTTGATGTTTCGCAAAGGGATCAAGTGTCGTGGAAGTGTTTATAAGCGAGCGCTTGCAACGCACTCCGATCGAATTGTAGGAACCGGGGGGAGCAAAAAAGCATCGATCCCACTTCTTGGCCCCTGTGCGTGCTCTTATACTACTACGATACAGTTTATACAGGGAAATGGAACCCTGCTACCCTGCTACTTTGGCACGTTACCTAGGTAACGTGCCAAAGTAGCAGGGTAGCAGGGTTCCATTTCCTAGGTAGCCTATTTCAGTACTTGCTTAATGCTAAATGATAAATAAATAAATGATAAAATGGGGAATAAGCTAGTAAAAGGCTAGAAAAGGATTAGTAAAATGGGCAATAAAACTTAATAAAACCTAATAAAATCAAGTTCACTTGACGCTAACCAGTTTTTAGCGCCTTTTCAAAATGCAGAGAGCATGTTAAATATAGTGAGAATGCTTCCTAGAAAATACTGGCGCGAAACAGCTCAGTACTGAAAAGTTGAGGACTTGATCTGTCCCCCGTTAAAGGTGCCCTGGCAACCTAAACCCCATTAAAATGCATTGTGATCGCACCCAAACGACACCTTCACGTCACTCTCCTCACCTTCACAAAACATAAATGGGATCTCAACCAACTTCAAAAAAGAAAGAAGTGATGACAACAAGGTTCGCTTTCGAAATTACTTGCACGGAGATACCACTCTCCTTTGAACTTCCCCCTGATCTTCTGCATTGATTGAACCATCATCGCACAGATATCGGCGAGAAGCTTGAAAGGTCCTTCAGCTATTAGCGACACCATTAAGACTTGAACATTGGGTTACGCGGCCATGTCTCAGATTGATTTGAATGAGGTAGTTGTTACGAACGAGAATGCAGCAAGAAGCGAGGCACTGGTTGTTCTAAGAAAGTATAGTCAGATGTTTATGGCAACTTATCAAAGAAAATACAAGAGCGAATAAGAGCCTACCATGCTTCTGCTTATAAGACGTCCCATTGATGAAAGGTTTTCTATGAAACGGTGTGTGACTAGAATGCAACAATGTCGACCTCAAAATCCTATGTTCATGAAAATAATCCTGACTCTCTAGACCGACGCGAAAGTCAGCGGAATGTGAGAGTCACTGCTTCAAAATATCGATCGATTTAACGAGCCATCGACCGACAAGCGCTACTATTCGTGTAACAACTGTCTCAAGAAATACCCCACCGGTTTTTAAAGTCCTTGTTTGCGTTTTTCAGATTCAACGACTTTAACAGTCTCAGCTTTGTGTCGATCGCTTGCGTACTTCGCTGGCGTTTCGGAGAAGGCGATTTCGGTGAATTGGCAGCAGCTTTCGAATCAGACCTATGCCGCAGTCGAGACTGTCTTCTTGAAACCTTTGAAGAGGAATTCTTTATCTCCATAGATGTATCGTGGCTTATACTGATATCTCCCTGCTCATCTGCTGTGCTAGTAATACTCGCAGCATTTGGATCCACAACGACAACCTTCTCATTTTTATGGTGAGTAGTTGGAGTATGTGACGACGATTCAATTCCGTTCTCGTTAATAGGACCAGCTTCAAGATCCCGGGTCCGAGATAAGACTTCTTCAATTCCATTTTCGACAGGCTTGTCTGAACTCCTTAAACTCTTTCGACGATTACGACTTTGCTCCTCGAAATCTTCAGACTCGTCACGCGGCTGCTTCGTATTAACACCTCTTTTCGGATTTTTCTTAAGATTCGAACGTGATCGACAAGGCACTGAATCGGACGGCGGGATTCTGAAAAGCATATTTCAGCGGAATAAAATCGTAAATCCTTTTTGTGAATCCCGAAAGCATAGCCGAATCAGCGCAAACAATAGAACCTGATCCCCTTACGCACAAAAATAAAGTGAAATAAGTTCTATGCTTTCGTGCAAATGATGGTTTAGATGCCGAACGTACGGATTATTGCCAGCATAAATCTTTTGCATAGCGGATGAACTATTTCGTAGAGTAGGGGGATGATATGATTCCGATGATGATGTAGAAACAGGAGTCGACTCCGACGATTGCCGCTGATCATATCTGGAAGAGACGTAAATCGAAGGTAGCTAAAAGGTAGATATTCTTAACTCACCTTGATGTTACCATTTCGCTAAGACCACATATTTCATCAGCACGCCGTTCACCTTCATCTATTACTTCTTTCAAACAAATGCTCTACAAACAGATGTTTATTTCAAGAAAAGAACAGATAAAAGGACCAAAAAGGGCACAAAAGGAAAGAAGTAAATTTTAAAAAAAGTGATGGAAATATCGGATGAAACGCTTGAGACTTGTCTCAGAATTATGGAAGTTTCACACGCTTTACTTGAAGCTATAGAACAAAATTAAAATTTCTAGAATTGCTGCTACGTAACTGCTCTATATAGTATGTTGTATGTACCACTGCATAATAAACGTACCTGCAAAGTATCGTTTAAATATTTGTCTTTCCTGTGGCTGAGTGGGAGCGGCTTCGAAAGATGCTCTGTGATTAGCAACAGTGCACCCATATGAGCGTTCAAATAATTCCGCTGTTCCTTGCACTTCCTCACCACCAAATCAAGAAGTTGTCTTCCCTAAAAATTTGGACGCCCTTTTCGAACCCATAGTTAATTTTGAGAATTCCATGGCACCAGCTGATTCTAACTGATTCAAGTTATTATTTGTAGCGAAGAAATAAAAATGTCACTCGAGAGAAGCCAAAACAAATTTTATTTTTAACCTAACGACCCTGAAAATGTCCTGCCCTTTTCAGAGTCCAGAGTATTTGGAACAATAACCCTTCGCGCCGTTTCTTCCAATTAACTTTTCAGTGTAAAATGTCATCGCTCGCTGCACCAAGTTGTTTCATCTTATTTTGCACTTTTGCTCGGTGCCAGTCCTTACTAAAAGTCCGCTTGAAAGGAAAGTCTAAACGAAATAAGGTCAACAATGGATATGTGCTTTTCAGTAGTCACCAACGGGGAACGATTCAACGTCACTAAATGCCGATTACAAAAAAGGGAGGGGGCACTATGGGCACGAGAAGCAAAATGCTCAATGGTGGGCGCTTATTGGACTATTTTTACGGGGAGGAGGNGGGGGGGGGGGGGGGGGGGGGGGGGGGGGCATGAGCAAATACGATACTTGTGGCAAACTGATCAGAATGCGGCCAGACTTAGGGCCCATCCACCTCCATCGAACTTAGTATGGCAAAAGGAGCGAGTGGAAATGCTCCCATTGGAAGATCTCATTCACCCATACTTCCGTCCATGCAGCTTTTTTACGTCAGCCATAAACACTAGAGAGAGCATGATTTCAAAAGGATTTTCACTATTGAAAACTTTTATTTTTGATTACGTTTCTATTCCAATAGCGTCCATTAAAGCATTGAAAGAAAAAAATAAGAAAGACGTCCACTTGATGGAGACAATTTGTAAAAGTGAAATCAACAGAAGTTTTTGCATGATGCTACAAACATTTCTGCTTGCTATTTACATGAAACTGATTAACAGATACGGGCCGTGCAATTTGCGTCAATAATTATCCATTCAAACCATCCTTAGAAACTAAACTACAGCATGTAGATACATAAATTGAGAGGATACGGTAGGTTTTTGGAATTCTAGTAACAAGGTGAAAACGGCCTAATCTGACCAGTTCGCCTGACGCCATCCTCGGAGAATTAGAACCGCAAAAGAATAAGAACGAACTTTTTGCTAATAGCAACTAGCAAAGGATCAAAGCAAGTTATATTTAGCAAAGGATAGCTATCAAGCAAGGCGTTGATGGAGTGTTCATCAATGAAAACAACCTGGCCAGCCAAGTTAGACCGCTTTTAAAGTTTCCTCCTAACAACCTTATAGTCACATGAAATACATCAAAACTTAACATCAACGCCGAAGCTCTACGAACTGCAGGAGACCACCAGATATGACCAGTTTTGAACCCTATTTTTACTTTCAAACAATCTTCTTTGAAATCGCTATATCCGGCCCTTCTAAAAGAAACTCGTTTCACTGCTAAACTTATCAGAACTATGTTTTACCTGATACAAAAAAAAAAGAAGTTAGAGGAAGTAGACAGGAACGAAAAAGAACCTACCTGAACGAGGGAGTGTTCCAACCTTTGCTTTGCATGCAGCTTCTCCAAATCATCGGCCTTGTTCTCAGTAACTGACACCGTCGCACCTTGCTCAACTGGATTTTTCCTTGGACGGCCGCGTTTCCTTTTGACTTGAACGGGTGGCGAAACATTTGATTCATTGTATGCGGGCAACTCGAGCTGCGGAGGTTCCGGTTCCACCACCTTAACAATGCTTTTTTTCCGAAACAATGACAATAATCGAGCTAAATCAAGAAGATTCAGCAAAAAATACTTTGATTTCATCTTGAAGATTTTCGATAAGCGGTCTTCCCTTATTGAGATGGAGGCGCTTTTTCACCCAGTAGGCAAACACTTCCTGTACTTGCACCAAATCCACTTTTAACCTTAAAATAAACCACATTATTTCCAGAACTCTAAGCACAAACAAAAACAAGAGTTCGAATTTTCTTACTCTGCAGCGGTGGCCGCAGGATCAACAAACTCGTAACAAGATTGCTCGAGCTTTGCCAAAGGACTGAAACCATCGTGCCCGGTAGTTTCATCATCAGACGCAGCCTAAACTAGTAATCAAGCAAATGCCATCAACAATACAATTGGCGTGGAGATACAGAATCTTCGAGACTTTCGTCCAAGTCACTGAATCTAAACTGCTTAAAATATTGATAATGCGCTGTTTTTGGTGTGCCCCGGATTATACACTCGAATATACAAGAGATGAAGGCGATAAGTGCAAGCGTCATTTACGAAGGACAGGAAGCTAGGGTCACTAACCCTCACACATTGCTCCTTGAGGGGACAGCACAATCAAAGACAATCGTGCCAGCTTGTTATCTGCTCTTTACGAGCACTGCTACACTTCCGACCACCAAGTTTTCCCCCTAATCATCTGCATAAAGCGTTGACATGATCCTTCACAGAAATCAGTTTGTTCTAGTTAGTGACCCTCTTCTGCTATCTGCGGAATCGGGACCCACCGTAAAATTCTTATCAACGTTTATCAGCACTATTTACCGCAGCTCGACCCAATTGTGCAAATAGTGAACGGTGTACTTATTCAAAAGCGTTCGATAAATCGTTTGATAATATAAATTCCCAACCTGACTTGGTTCACAAGCCTCATCAACATCCTTCTTGAAAGGTTTCGCAGAACGATGCTTTGGACATAGTGATATCATGTGAATTCTGTCATCAACCGGATCCTGCAAAGAAGTACTGAATTGCCTTTAAAATATCCAACATCAGTTGTTTCAAAACAAAGGTTCTCTAGGCTCTTTATTCCACATATGGCAATTGATTTTTTTCTGATTTTCAAAAGCCCACCATTTTTGTTTTATGATACGCTTTTTCGATTTCCTTTCAGAAGCACCTTTTTCTGTCTCGAACCCGTTTACAAGTTTCTCTGGACAACCCTGACTGCGTATGCGTATAACACTATACCAATTTCAATTTTTGAGTTCTAAGTTTTGAACAGCTCTCTGTAAACTTGCGCGCATATTTTTTCCAAGGCGTAGAAAGAACTATATATGCGAAGAATTCAGCAAGTCTAAGATGAAATTGATCTTCAGCAGAGCGCAAACACACAAAGTCACAGAAGACGTTCTGTTTTGGGTAAGGTAACAGACAAAGGCTTCAAACTCGATCTTTTCCAAGGAAGCTTCTAAATTCAACTCAAACTTGGTAAAAGCGCAGAGAAAATATAAAAAAAAATTGCAGGACTGATTAAATATCGTCATGGACTTGCCATCATTGTCACCATCGAGCAGCGTCAGAAAAAAAAAAAAAACAACGAAAAACTCAGTTATCACGCGAACTTTGCGCTGTGGCAGGTCGCAAAGGGAGACAAGTCAAAAATACTTATGCTTGAAATTTTCTTCCGTTCCAGCCTAAACCTAGTTGCCTACTATTGAACCTCAGCGCCCCTCACACTGGGCAAAAACATGACGACCTGGAGCACAACTACGAGTACAATATTCACCTGCTCGATTCGCATTTCTAATCCGCTACGAAGAGCACATGTGGCGTGAAAGGACGATAGACAGGAATCTACAGAACATTTGATACAAGCACCTTGCCTTGTGTCACATATCGAACATCTAAATGTGCTAGATGCTCAGCAATGTTAAGAAAAATAAAACTACTTTGAAAACCAACTTGGCACTCCATCTTTCTTCCTTTATCTCGTGCAAGCGAGTTACGGGTTCTCGTTTTTCGAAATCGCCGAACCTGAAATCGATATTTCAAAAACCCTCAAATCAAAATTCACTCTGCCTTACTCGAGGACCCATCATTATTAGAAACTACATCCATACCCTTCCTCACTAAAACCTACTACAGTTGTGTAGACAAAAAATTCTAGGCGATTTTTTAACAAAATTTGGAGTGATGGGGAATTGGAAAAAAATCGGTGCATTTCTTGAATGGATGAGCCGCATTCGCGAATAAGAAAGCGAGTAAAACTGGTCCTCACTGCTATATTCTTCAGATAGATTAGAAAATTTATATCCACATGAGAACAACATAACCAGAAAAAAACCTGAAATCAACTTTAACTTACCGGCATTCGGGTATCCATAACGCGCACACTACGTGTGCCCATTGATTCGTGTCTGTGCACTTCAATGCACCGCCTATAGTTGGACATAACACACAGGGAGGATTACGTCCTGAACAATGAACGTCAGCTCGTCTTGTAAACTATTTACAGGGCATACTTAAGCAATTTTTCTAATTTATGTTCGCTCTCGGAAGTCTCCATTTACAAATTATCCGTACCTACAGAAGGGAAGTATTATTTCTCATCATATCTATTATCCCTTATAGATTTGCCGCACTACAAATAGTTTATCTGAAGCACCACATTCTTTGTTACTATAATTGGAAATGTAAAAGTCAATAACGCCACAGACATGCATAGCATTCATTTTTGAACCGCTCTTGCCGGCTGCCTGCACTCTCCATCGATTCTAGCCTAGCATCGCCGCTACTCTCTCTGCAGCGAATACGTGCGCCGCATATGCATAACAGCAAACAGAAGTGATCCATCACATGATTGTCGAAAGAATGGGAGGCCGTAACAGTTGTTGTTCCTCCGCTTGATCGTTATTCGTAATTACAAAAATAGGGGCCACCCTAATGCAATTCCAGCAAATTTCAGCAGATTACACAAAAAGGGGATTAATCCAGTTTTCTTGTTTTCGCCGTAAACAGTCTGCAAGCAAAAGCTTGCGAAAACACGTGAAATCCTTGCGATCCATTGAACTCTGAACAAATTCTTACCAAAACACAGCCGGCATTTCATACACAACCATTCGTCGGGTGGCAACTCTTGCAAACCATAACAGGACATATGAACACATAAATTACAACCGTCACAGAATACCATTTCATCATCAGGCTCACTATCGACCTGAAACAGGCGCTTCATTGATTAACTACCTGCATGGCAAAAACAAAGCGTTACTCTGATGACAAACATCTTACCGCTAGACAGATGTCACAAGCAGCTTCCTCATCGCCATCTTCCAGTCGTGAACTTGGAGAGTGAAGCGGTTCCAGGAGTTTTCGGTGAATATTCTAGATTTTAACCGTAAATGCAAAAACAAAAACATGTATACAAACTGAAGCAGCTCTGTAGGGTAAGCAGCACGTGAGAAGCTACCTACCTTGTAACACTCTACTTCAAACGAGTTCATTACTTGCAGAAATACTTCCATAGACAACTGAGTGCTACCGTTGCGCATCTGCTGCTAAAAAAGCATGACTTAGGTGAAAAGAGACGAAGCAAAATGATATGACTAACCTCGTTGAAAAGCTTTACCCACAACTCATCCAAAATGGTGCATTCGTAGAGGCGAAGAGGTGTGTTTCTAATGGGATCGTAAGGGTTTGCCAGAAATTCCCTTATAACCTCGTGCCTTTCTCGAAGAATGCTGAAACAGGAGCACTATGACAGAGAGACGAAGATATTGTAAGAACTGCGAAACTGACAACGCATGCATTAACCATCTTTGTAACACTGATGGAAGTAGGGAAGAATGTACCTACCGACTGAGCTTAGATGACATCCTTTTAACAACAGCCTTCCGAACTTCAGCCGGGTTTGGATTAACTGCCCGAAGAGGAATCTGGATGCCATTGCTCCACTCTGCGCGCCACCTGGAAAACCGGCAATAATAGGGCGAAGGGTTAAAAGTTCTACAAACTGCATTAATCACAGTTCCACTGAACTATTCTCATGTTCTACATGATTTTTAAACGTAATCGTCAAGACCACCTCCTGCAAATAGACCTCTGAGCCCAATTCAGTTCCTGTTAGGACACATTGCCGACGTAAACTACGTGTGATATATGATGGAGTTCTGCTCTTCTTGAAAAGGAAAAACCCCGCAGCCAAACTGAGATCTGATATTTTGACCTAAAGAGGATCCCCGCCAAACACTGACCAAAGCGGGCAGCGTCTAAGTAGCAACTGATTTTGCATTAGACTACTTAACTACAACATGGTCCAATCGTTCAACACAAAATTATTTGATTGATTTCTTAACTGACCTATCTGTCATCCGTGCTAAACCATTGCCAGGCACATCGTCATCATCGCTTTCCTCATTAGCACCTATTCCCTTCCGAAGCCTATCAAAAAGGTCTGTGCGAAAAACTTCTGCAAGCCGTCCATCTGAAAGAAAACAAAGTTGGAAATACCAAGCTAGAACGAATCGCACAACGGACATGGAAATGATGGGTAAATGAACTGACCACTTCTGATGATATAGTAGTTCCGGTGGTTATTACCATCCAAAAAGGGATAGCGATCATCAAGTATGGAATCTATGCATCTGTAATGTTACAACTGCATCAAAAGTACTAAAACCGGTGATACAGACAAACTGATTTCTATTCTAAGAAGAGCGTAAGAGGACACGTGATTGTTGAGAGACAACGAATTTGATGACGTAATTTACGAGGACCAAAATTTTGCAATCTAACTATACAAATCAATGCAGTGGAATTGCACGGCAGCAGAGCTGCGAAGAGGAGAGTTATGCTTTCGAACTCACTCTTCTTTCATGTAGTGTTCGTCTATTTTTATTTCACGTCGCCCTTTAGACCCAACAGCTTCTGCTTTCTTCACATGTTCACGTCGAGAAGAACACACATCATGATCTTCATCGCTGACTTCAATATGGCTGTCACCTAAGCACCTTGATGTGCTCGGGGTGCCATCTGAAATAGCAACCTTTCAAAGCTGATAGAAAAATCCTTCAGCGTTTCCGCCTGAATGGACAGAATCAATCATTCCCTCAATTGAAAATATGATGGCAGTTCCCAATCATCCTCCCATCCCTACTCCTATTTGATAACATGTAATTGCATGTGAATCGATAACTGCCCGCGCTCAGCACATTACCGACTGAATATTGCCACGAAGTCACATACCATTACTATTTGACCGATGGAAAAAATGTCCACGCCTTGGGGAATGGTCATCCACTTCTTCACAGCTTTCCATTCCTTGGCATAAAGATTGCAGTGACCCTAGAAGGGTTGCAATAGAAAAGATCTTTTAAAAGCGTAACTAATTTGATGGCATTCTATTTACCTTTGTTTTCGATTTTCATCTTTGACGCCTTCTTAATGCCATTCACAGTAGCACAAGCTGATCCGAAAGCACGTTGTTGTAGGTTTCGAAATCTTGCTTTAGGTAACAGTGCTTCAAATGGAGCCGCTGGTGTCATCACGAAGTTGGCATAAGATTACCTAAACAAGCGATTTGATGAGATGGATTTATTTTAGAGTTTTACACGACGCGGAACATAACAAGAACATATATACAAAAACAGAGAAAGCAATTCATAAATGACGGACACTATTACATAAAGCGCAGTAGTCATAAATGTAACATGAGATTTAGAACGAAAAATAGAGAAAATAGATATTGACAGCGTAGACCAAATCATACATGCATTCCCTCATCCATTTTCGGCCTTGATTTTCAAAACTAGGAGATCCAAATGAGTATGTGTGGTGAGAAAGGGCCCATACGTGCCAAACGATGCCCACGTTCGTTCCACAAATTACAAATATGCCCCTGCTTCACATGAGTAAAAAACTACAATGTTCCATCCAATAGTCTTTCTCCCTGAACAATACATTTACGAAAATGACTGCCGATCAATGTGGATGCCCAACCCTACTGCTCTTTTCATCCTAGTTTCCAGGAACCCATACCCCAAAGATCATCGCAAATTGCGAAATAACGCGACCCGATCGATTCAAACGTGGTCCTTGCGCGCCATTAGATTCAAAGGGTTTAGTTGGAATGGCTAGCCTGCACATCTAACTGCCGCGTGGCATGTCATAGCGACGCGTTATTGATTACTTCATTTGCGTTTACGTTTTCCTCGCGTTTGGTGTGGTCTCCTACTTCTTCAGGTTTTTGCTCATTCGTCTCTATTTTGCCTTATTAGTTGAGTCAACAGCTCTTTTTTCCGAGTTTCCGCCCGTTTGGGACGTTTGAAGTGTGTAACTGTTGTTGGAGCCAACGGTTGTGGAGCTTTCTATGTAGTACAGAGCAAAGTCCACTGTGTCATCAAAGGTTGAGTGTGCGGCTTTTGGTACTACATCCGTGAATTTCGTGGCTAGAAACCAAGGGAGTTCTTGATTTTGAGACTTGCTGCTCAGGTATTCCAGTAGTTCAGTGGGATTCTTGTAGTCAGATCTGCCACAGGGTAATATGATGGGCAGCTCCTCCTACTAGTGCAAGGTGTCTACCTGGGGCCACTCCGGCTCTCTAGTTCGTAGCAAATAGGTCTGAAACGAGTCTCAAATTTTCTTCTAAGTTAGCTTCTAATTAGTAGCTTACTATTTGTTATTTGACCGTGTTAGGTAGTTTTATAAGGTATCCATATCGCTCTGATAGGGTAATATCTCGAAGTGAGTGGGATCTTGATTGGCTTCTCGTTGTATCGTTCAATGTTCACTATCTGCTGTAATGGTAATTCTTTCAGGTATGAGCAACGATCAACGTGACCAGAAAAAGGACAGTGGTGACGGTTCAGAGTCGAAATCCGGCGCTAACGGCGATCGCTCTGATAGTCCAGGCGCTGGCGGCAATGAAAATGGTCGTGATCGCGACGATGTTTGCCGCGATTTCCTTAAGAACATATGCAATCGCGGCTCACGCTGCAAATTCTACCATCCCACCGACGCCAAGCAGCGCAATGAAGATATGATCAATTTCTGCATCGACTTCCAGGTGCGTATGCGTTTAATGAAGCTATCAGAAAGGTATTTTGCTAGGATTTGCTAACTGTAGACCTGGAAGCCTAGCATAAGAGCTTAGGTAACTGACAGTAGTGAAGCGGTAAACCTTGCAAGTTCTTTAGTTAATGGGTTGATGTGCTTAGGTATTTTCTATGAGAGCATTGATGTCTTATCTGAAAGAGGCTTTTTAGAATCGCGGCTGTATGCGCGACAACTGCCGCTTTGTGCATGCGTCGCGCGACGAAGTCGAACGGTACAAGCACACGCGCGAAGTGACGCTACCACTTGCGCGAGCTATCGCTGCCGTTACTCAAGGCGACACTATCGCGGGGATTCCAGTCTGCAAGGAGTTCCAATCCGGCAAATGTGCTCGCGGTGCGCAGCGTTGTCGCTACTGGCACGTGAACGTAGAAGAGGAGCGCGAACGACGACTGCGTGGGCTTCCTCCATCAGGTGGGCCTCTTGGAAGATTTGGTGGGGCACCTGGTGGACGTTACGGTGGATCAGGTGGCCCTATGTATGGAGTGCCACCATTAGGTATGCGACGATCTGGCCCGCCGCTAGATGGGCCATATGAGAAGAGATCGCGTATGGAGGAAAGCCGTGTAACTGAGTTAGAGCGCAAAAACGCGGAGCTTTCGAAGGAAGTGGAAACATTGAAACGAGAACTGCAGCGTGAGCACGAACGCTACGAGGACCTGTATGCGCTTTTCCGCCAGCAAAGCAGCGGAGCAACTGCGGCCCCTTCGAAACCTGCGGCGCAAGCTAGCTATGGCGGAGTAGGCGGCTATGGAAATTGGAACACTAGCGGCGCTTGGCAGTAGTTTTTTCGCTGCAAGCAGTTCTCATTCCCGTATGATCTTTTCTCGCAAGCGTGTTGTTGTTAATTGTCATTGTTATTTGAAAGCTAACCGCGGTATGTAATTAATCCTTTGCGTCGAAGTCAATTTGCGGCGTGGGCTGCGGTCATTGCGTTTTGTTGTATTCTATTAATTTGCCCTTTCTTGCTGAAGGCATGCTCTATAAGAATAAACCATTTTACATTGCACCACGCATGGATCTACTGTCCATAGAGTTCTTAGATTCAGTTGTAAGTCAATTGCAATTATTATCCCTCAGAAATGTAACTTATGTTGGAACCTTGTTGCGTTTATAAACATTCAGTGTTATCATAATGTGATCTTGCATGTGTAAGAAGCGGTACGTCGGTGTCTAGGAGATTTTGCCATTTATAGAAGCAGTATTCTTCGCGCAGGTCATGGTGTTTTGGGTTGACGAGCGAAATAAGCAACTTTAGTAGCTCCTTTCCACTTCTAGTTTGGACAAGATCTGCAGACAGACTTTTAAGCAGGATAGAACTATTCCAACTTGGGTGATTCCATATTGCACGGAAAATTACCTTCTGTTGATTTTTTCGTGGGGAAAGTTCAGTTTTTCTGCGACACTGCGAAATCTAAATATTTATACAGGAACATTGCAGTTGGATTACATTTCATTCGAGCGAAATGTAATACGACGAGAATTTGCATTTAGAGCGAATCACTGTGTTGGTGTGCTGTCAGAAGTGGGAAGCCAATCTGAATTTAAAGCAAAAGCGAGTTATTGCCGGTAATTAGTATGAACGCAAGTAACAGGGGTTGATGTTTTTGTAATTGAAGCCTGAGAAACATTAGTGAAGCGTCCTTGCTCATTGGAGAAATAACAAGTGTGATTGATATAAGGTTCGTACAGTAGTTTCCTGAATAGCTTCATCAAACTGTTTGAATGCTTAGGTTGGGAAGTGGTGGGTTGCTTTCAGTAGCTTAGAAACAGTAACATTACGTTAGTGGACTCGCTCATAGTTAACTAGCTTCTTTTCAATACCTGAACCAGGACTCCAGATGTGGTACCTATACACTACCATGAGTGTGGCTAATGTAGTTGTGTGGTGTAGCTGTGAAAATTCGTCTGTGTCCAGTTCAGATTATGCATTTGACAGGAGGATGAGACCTGATTATTGCGAGAAAGATTGAGTCATGACAGCAACTGTTACACATACACATAAACAATAATTTAGTATGTATTATGCACATCAAGTACACTGAAACAAGTTATATTCGCGATACAGAAACCCGGGATTGGGCCAGTTAAGTCGTAAATAAATGTTGTACTACTATAAAAATTGTGAAAGAACATACATTTCTGGAGATGACTAATGCGCAAAATGACTATAACATGAAACCGATTGAAACGAGGACGTAGTAAGGGATCAGAAAACAGTGATGTCGCTCTTAAGATAAGGCGAAAGTAGGCAATGAGTCAGAGGCAACGATACACAGACAGAGTCAACATTAGCAGATCTTCATGTCGACGACAACGCGAATCCTAAGTCTTAAGAAACTTCGGTTGGTTTGCGCATGACGCGCGACGTCGACGATTGGCGCTGCTGTCTTCATAAAATGTTGCAGAGTTTCTTGATACCTCCCTTCTTTTTGCCTCCTGTTTGCGAAGGATCAAGGCCTGCAGCGGAAGCACCCATCGCACCACCTTTCCGCCGTTTGATTTCACGCATTAAGTCGTAGAACACCTGCAATATTTGAACAACGATGTTACTGAAGTAGTGTGGGTCTTGCAATCAGTGCATGCAATCTCGCACATATCAGGTAAAGAATTGAATATTGTTCAGTGGGAAACGATCGATGTTAGTGTTCTACTGTCTTCATAAGAGATTGGAAGACTGACAATAGTAGTAAAAGTTATAATTTATAGGTTCCGATTTGTTCATACGACGACAACGTCTGCACTGAGAGACGACACTCTATATTTGACAAATTGTTGGTTACGGGAGGTTTGTAAATAAGAAAAAAAAAACGGAAGATAGAGTAAAAGTTTGGTCAACTGGTGATGAAAAGGGGACCGATGAAATCGTGGATGGGTGCAGTTTGCGTGAAAAAATCAATGCAAAACCCAAAAGAAGTTCGGGATCAAAAGGTCAACAGATATGAGGAATTCCCAATGTAAGCAGGAGAGGTACCTGACTACAACGACAGAGCGTGGTCCACTCCTGTGCAGTTGGGTAAGGAATGGTTAGACCGAAAGTTAACATGAGGGCAGGGTACAAAGACGGAGACAAATAAGAAATAAGTGGGAGTGAAACTGTTATATGAAACAATAAGATGGGGTGTTCTTTTGTCACTGGTAAGAAGATACAAAAGAATGAGAAAAGACTAGCGACGCACATGATCCCAAAAGGCTTGGAATAATTAAAATGCACTGAAGTCGTTGTGAACGATTGCGACTTCTAAATGTATCAATGGAGAATATAGGTGAAGCCCATCTTTCGAGAGCTAAAGCCCATGTAACACGGAAAATGGCAATTTATGAGGGGCAAGTCCTTCGCAATTGTGGGCTCAAAACAAAGGTTCTTCAAGTCCACCTTTGCCGTAAGATTTAGCGAAACATTTAGAATCATCTCTATCCCGTGACAATTAGGTCAAACAATTCGATGAATGAGTACCCCTAATAAAGTAACAGTTGAATCACTAGAAGAAGGCTGAGAAGGACAGGAGAATAGTGACAGGGGTATCAAGGAGAAAGGGCCATATAATCGACAAGTTCGCTGGGAAATGTTAACCCTTTGACTGCAATGCGGATTTCAACGTGGCGCGCCCATGGGACCACGCTCCCCTCTTTCGCGCGCGACTGGCACCCACCGGCTAGCGGCACAGTCCTGCGAGAAGATTCTTTCCCTGGCTTACTGAATTTAGCAACTGGTAAGAAACAAGAAAGTATGGTGGCACCCAAAACTGTGTGCTAATGTTCCTTCGCCAGTCGTAGTGGCACCCACCTATGGGTGCCATTGTCGTCAGGGTTAATGAATATATTTAAATAGGTTTAATTTTCACCTATCTCTTTTAGGCTTTCAGCCATTAATTACTACATGCATTTAATCGATAATTTGTAAAATCCAAACCTTGTCCACGTTCTCTCTTCTTTTAGCAGATGTCTCCACATAAGGAACACCCCATCGTTCAGCTCTGGAATATACATCATTAAGTTCCTCATGAAACTTATAAACGAAATCTTATAATTCATACCGAAACGCTTTTACTATTCAATATTTCCATGGGAATTGTAGGTTTACAAAGAAGGGGTTGGTTGCTGTGTGATGTAGAATACTAAGCTCATTTTGATGTGTCATATCAAAGCCAACCCCATTTTCAAATTCAGCCTATTCTTATATTTACAGCTACAAAATGCGCCTAGCACAACACAGTCCTGCCCTTTGCTTTATTCCAAAACTTCGGAAGCGCTGGATATACAACAAGACGAATTTTCAAGTTCTCCTTCAAAAAGAGGAGACAAAAGGAGGGATGAAACCGATGCTGACTGTGTCCAGAAAATGTTCTAATTCAGGTATTTGTGTGGTGCTACAGCAGCTTATCATATATGTTCAAAGATATAGAACGCTAATGGGCAGTCTTACATTTTCACTCAGTTGTGTCTTAATCCTACTCAGCTAAATTCAGTTATCTCCTGTAGCATGTCCCTGGTTATAGAGAGCATTTTTAAGAGTAGGTTACTAAAATGGAAGTAGATCACGTAAGTCAACCTACTGTTACACTATAAAATATTTCATTGCTCTCTTCAAAGTCATGAAAAGACTGGATCAGATTTGTGGTCAAAATTAACATGAAGTGCACACTTCACCACGATGGCAAGACCTTTTCCAGGCAACACTCTTTTCCTTGCTAACACAACTTCGTTTAGTTAACAATAATCATAGTTACTGAATTCCTACAACCTTACGTACCTTTGTCGTGCCATCTCTAATGGTACAACTCGTTCATCACGAAGATCTGCTTTGTTGCCAACAAGAACGATGGGAATCGAATTGTCTGAGTTCTTCACACGAAGAATCTGCTCTCTAAAACCAAGAGTATTCAATTTCAAAACTTTCAAAGAGATCCTATTTCTAGTGATGCAAGTGCACATGAGCATTTTGTAGCGCAACTTTGTCCAGAAGATGTATTGAATTGAGGAAGAATTGAATTTGTCGACAGGGATACCGAATTCAAGCCAAAAATAGTTTTTCAGCGAAAAACAGAGAAACCAAATGTCAAATTCTCGCTCCGATAAGAAAGTTCGATAGCGTTATCGTTAGAATTGATACAATATCACACAGGGAGCTGAACTGTGACCGCCTTATGATTCGAATAACAAAATATGTGCTCGCAATAATAAGGAGGAAATCATTTAGGGATATTATTATTATACTTTCACAATAAGTGTTCTGGGGAAAGGCAAGCCTTATCCCCCAAAGTACAAGAGGGTAAAATCTGCTAATTAAAACTCGATGAATATTCTGGTTTGAGTTTGCTAGTTTGTAAGAAAATAAATAAAGATCGGCCAATTTTTAAGGAAGTGTAAATATGAAGGGTCATTGTCCAACCAAGGAATACGTGTACCTGAACTCTGTAGTAGCATCGAATGAATCCATATCAAGTATAGAGAAAACACAGATGAAGCCTTCGCCGCTTCGATAATAGTTGTCTCTAAAATGAAATGAAGTCAATCGGTATTGTAAGTCACAATCGTCTCAACAAACATGTAAAAGTCGCAGACCGTCTCAAAAAGATATCTAAGGTAGCGGAATACACTGTTCCAAGCGGTTAAGCCGTAGTGAGGTAAACGACTAGAGTTCGTCAAAGCCATACAATTCCATCTTCACACAACTATTCAGGGAAGCATTTTGCGGATGTTTTTGACATCTAGGCCACTAAAAGTGACTTTTCGGCGTATTTCTTTATCCAGTTTCGCACTAGAGCGTTCCCTTTCCTTTGATATACCAATCGCACACAATAATGGTGTGAACTGCCTGTTAAAATGCTTCAAAAATAGCCGACCACCAGTAAAACCAACTAAATAACCAAGACCGACATCAGATCCACAAGGCTTCTCGACGCTTTCTCTGCACCTCTTGTTCACACGATAAAAAAAGGTAGTAATGACTTCTAGAAATCATAATTCGAGAAAGAGGTGACGAAAATGGACAAGCGTGGCATCGTTAGACAGAGTATGAAAAGCTCTTCAAAATACATACTATTGAACACACCTAAGTGCCTCCTTTCGTGCAACCATGCCCCATGATTTCAAGCCGTCGCAACTCTACCAGCGCAACACCATCCTAATTCTTTTTTTATCTGGCCAAGAACCCGCGGAGAACGATAGACATATTAAGGAAGGCTGCTCCTGCTAGATGCACAATTTACAAGTGGCACACGAAGTTCACGTCGGACGACTATTCCATTGAAAATGAAGACCTCCCGGGACGCTCAATGGAGTTAATTTGGACGTGCTGCGGAGTTGGGTGGAAGCCGATCCGTATCAAACTACTCGTGAGCTGGCAGTCACCCTTGGGGAGTCAGCCCACAGTTATCCGTAGATTGAAGTCAATCGGCAAGGTGCGAAAGCTCGGTCGATGGATGCCTAATAGTTTGAAGCAGTATGATATGGACTACCGCGCCGACATGGCACTTCCTTTCCTCACGCTCGAGCGCAGGAAACGGTCATGTGTATTCGTTAGCATGCATTTGGAAGATAATACTCTATCTAACGATGCTTAGCGCGTCCATTTTCGTCACCACTTTCCCGAGTTATGATCTCTAAAATTCATCACTATCACATTGTCCTACGACTTATGACTCAAGCTAATATTATAGTTAGGTATTCGTAAAAAGCTGTGAGCTCAGTGTGCCAAATTCGTTACCATTTCAAGCAGGAGATACAAATATTTGCAAATTCGCCAAGCACTCTTATATAAAAAACAATTGACTCAACTTCCAGCTGCAGCAATGCAAATATCGAAATGTGCATTCAGAGTAAACAGCCAGATTTTATTCTGGATTGAAAAGAAACTTATTATACCTGATTGCAGAGTAGTCTTCTTGACCAGCTGTATCAAGGATATCAATCGAACATTCTTCTCCATCCAATACCACTTTCTTCCTATACGAATCAGCTTTAGTCGGTTCGTATTCTTCAACAAACTGAAAACAAAAACAAGCGTTATACCATGACAGCTTGTTCGTCACAAGTAGCCAATTCTTTGAAGCCCTATTTTATCAAAAATATTAATTACCTCATCATACATGAACTGAAGTGTCAAAGCAGACTTTCCGACACCACCTGTTCCGACCATTATGACCTGAAAAGCAGTAGTTTTATTCAATCACTGAAAGTAGTATTCCTCGTCACTCTCGCAATGCATGCGGTAGTCGACCTTCTTTAATTACATTAGAACTACCAACACATTCAGCACTTTCAAGCATTATAATCAGTTGAACCTATCCGAAACAGGAGCACCAATGGTGAAGTCGAACCGCTTCCTATTTGTTATTGTTTGCAAGTTTAATGTTATTGTTGGTTACATTCGTAATTAACTAGAATCGAAGATTAAAATCTAATCGGACGATCTTCTCACAATCGTGCATCCAGACTAAAGAAGACTAAAGAAGGTTGAAAAACCTATTTTTTCATGATGCCAAAAATGAAGCCACAAATGCAGGCCATCTGTATAAAGAGCATATTGTGAGGTAATCATATTTTATTCATTAAGTTCGACAATTAGCTCTTTTGTGAGAAAATGCAATGTTTGATAGGCAGTCGAAAGGACTAAAATGGATTCAAGGAAGTTACAAGTTATTGAAGTTGCCCCTCTACTCCACCCGAATAAGAAGTACTAGCAGACCCAGGGCTAAACCCAGAACAGCCACTATTCACAGAATAGCCAACTTCTACAATTGGCTGGCTCCTAAAATCCTAATTTAAAGTGGACTGAACACTATTATGCATTCAAAGCGGATCACTAGAGAAAGCTCTTCTTTAAATAGCTATAAACTCATTGTGCACGCATGTTCAAGTATGGAAAAGGTAAAAGAAGCAGAAGAAAGGAAATTGAACTCACTTTGTGCACTACAGGTGCTACATTTGACTGTTGTGCTGTACTGGATTTCTTTTGTGATGACATTCCTGCAAAAGTAAACTAATTATCCGATAGATGAGCTAAACATGAGCAAAAAAGACTCGAAAAGGTGAGTAAACTAATGAGACGGTAAAGGACCAAGAGCGGCAAGACCGCAGCAAGCGCAACGCACAAGACGAACTTTTTCCTTGGAGCGCGTAAATCTAAGTATCCAATTTTGTATTTGTCGACGCCAGGCACTGCTAATTTGTTAAGCACTTATTTTTGTTTGTTTTGTTTTATTTATTACAATTTATTAGTATACACTATCAGGGAGCTCCATCATGGTGTGAAGTTCCCAAAAGTGGTGCCTTTTCTCCTATAAGGAGATGTAGAAACCGAGTGGGAATCATTGAAAAGTGATCTGTTCCGACTATTAGGGTTCACAGGAAGTTTTTTGTCCGTTATTGAAGTTCAAGAGTTGAGGGAATAAAAGGTAATGAAATTAATTTAAAAATAATGAAATTTAATATGAGAGATTTCGAGATAGTCACAGTACTATTAAGTAATAATAAATTTTATAAAATTGAAGGAAAACGAGATGGGAGTGAGATGAGAGAAGGATTTAACAGGCTTTGGGGGACAGTGGGTGCACAACTGCGCCGCTCGAAGCTGCATATTCGTCTACCGGACCCAATGAAGCTCTCCACCGACAAATTCTTGATTCTTTTTGGATTTTCAAGATTTTTAAAATTATAAGAATTCATTACAGTCCCATAACCCCTTTGCGATTATGTTTCTACCCTCCAAATGAACAGAACAAGATACAAAGACATTTATAGTTGACACAAGCTTGAATCTGATCTGGGCAGTCAAAACTCTTTAGATCCAGTCACAAGGTGAAAAACTGAAGAAGAGCAAGGAAAAAGAGGGAAGGGACTGAAGACTAAGCGTAGTAATGAATATCTTATTGTTCGAGGGCACAGCTGTCGTCACTGATATGAACACTTTGCCATAGATGCGTCATCGTATTTCAGATATGAGCAGCGGTTCACAAACTACACGATCAGGTACGATTCCACGGGAACTTACTGCAAGCTGGCTTCCTTCAGCTGAACAAAGAGAGAGTCATTTGAGAATGACTCGGGAGTTAGCCCCTTCCAGACGAAAAAGTTCAAAGGTCATACGGGCTCCGTCAAAATTTAAAATTCCTACGTCAAAAATTCATTAAAAGAGCCCTTTAAAGAGCCATAGAACTCCTACCCCTCTACCCCACTTGAAAGCAGTTACTTCAGCACAAAATCTAGCCACCCTAGTTTGTAAAGGTTTTTCAAGCGCTCGCAAAGTAACAGTCGGACCTACTACAACAGTTACCGAGGTAAGTTTTAGAGAGAAAGAATTCCTATTCGAGAGACTTCTGATGCTGCCGGCTAACCCGATTTGAATGGGCTGGTGATCAAAAAACGCTACTAGTAAAACAACAGTGTAGAAGTGAAGGCCATTGAACATTGCACAACATTCGTTTGCCTAGCACCGGTAGCAGAGATTTCTAACTGGTTGGAAGAACAAGTATATAATTACCGCGAGAGGAAAGACTCAGTCAGCTAATTCTAGCCACTGGCCCACTAATACATTAAGTTCTATCCGAAAAATTGAGTACCAATGGGTCTAAGTGGAGTAATTTATAACATGCCAAATGATCCTAGCTCTTTCAAATCGCCCTACACGGCCTAATAACTAACTCTGAGAATAAAGGGCAATATTGCAATAACGGCGATATTCGAGAATTATCCGCTTCCGCCGAAAATGCCCGTGGAAACGGCAAGGATTAGGAATGAAAAGTATCAATACCAACCGAAGCTCAATTTTTTGGCAGAGCACATGGGAATGGATCATAAAGTCTTCCCAGACCCAGATGGCGTTCTTACCTCGTGCTAGTACAATAATTTTGCGAGTCAAGAAAAAAAAAAGAAAAAAAAATATTTTTAGGGCAGGGAAGAAAGTTCATCTCCCTCCTCTCTCTCTGAAAAATTCAGTGCTCAGTTGACAATGATACAGCCTATGACCGCATTATGGTAATGTTCCCAAGTATCAAACGGCATTTTCTTGGTGTTATCGATGGTATTTGAAGATAAGTTCATCATGAATAAAGAAACACATCTCCTCCCATACGATCAAAAGATATCAGGGTGGAGTTGATAGTGAAGAAAGCCACACATTCAATTGGAACGGGGCAGATATTGCTATTAAAACGAGGCCAAACTATCGATTTTCATGCATTGAGGCAGTTCACTCAGCAAAAAATCTCCCACGAGTCCGGAAACTTTCATAAAATTCATAAATCCATTAATCATTTACGCAAAAGTAAGCAAAGCTAGGACCTTACGGACTTTCCAGCTCCCATGGAATAGGCTTAGTCCCTCTAGACACTCTCACATACAAGTATTTCAAATTAATAAAGATGAAGGGTGTAGCCTTAGGACATTAATAAATCTCGCCTGAGAGACGCGTCCCCCACAGTCGGCTTCCATTCAGAATTTGAATGTGAATCTGGTCTATCCAATGAGTTGCAGTGAGCAGCCGATGTACAAGTCAGTGCTTTTATCCTCCCAGACGAGCCCGGTACCAATTATCCGATCCCGCACGAGTGAAAGACCTGGTTGGCCTAGACAGGTAATGGTCCGGGATTCGAACCCTTGACCGTGCATATGTGATAGTGCGTCATTTGATAATTCGGCAAGCTCGGATGTATAGTGTAAGTAACTTTCGGCTGCAGCCGCAACAGCTTACTGCCAATATCGATCAAATCGATCGTCAGTATCGATCGATCGGTCCACCACTCTATTTAGTTAATGAAAGGTCATGATAAGTTCACATTGGAAAGCTGAAGAAACGGAATTCAAGGTTTCGACGGTGCCTTGAGTTGGTACGATCCTCGAATAGTAGGGCTCTGACTGAGGAGATCGGTTCTGCCCGAAGCCAAACTTTTCTTTTTTCCGAAAATTAGCCACCCATGGCGACATTCCATCACTAATGCAGTCGAGAAAAGCAGTGTAGGCAAAAAAGAAAATCGGGGAGATCTGTCATTATTTCTCGCTGAATGGAGGAAGCAAGTCAAAGAATGTCTGTACAGTGAGCTTAAACAGATGACGGTCGTCTATAATGACGACCTCATGTCCTTCCCTATCTCCAAAAAGCTTTACCCTCGAGCTTTTAATTTTTGAAGCTCACATACTATTCTTTTGTCAGCACTTTTGTGAAATGGTAGGAAGATTAGTCGATATAGGCGCTGAATCGCAGCGAAAAAAGTCGAGAGTTATTTACTTTGTATATCTGAACCTGTGAAAGCCATCCGGGTACTTGTATGGCTCCAAAATCAGCCAAATAGAGTTTCTATGATTTTTGGCCGGCTGTCGATTCAGCAACGGCGTCTTCTACTCATCGACGCCGCGTAGATCAAATTGATCACCGCGTGCGCCGATCGATAATCGGAGTGAAGATCAAGGAAAAGTTCTACATGAAGTTTGAATAAAATTTACAAATGGGTGTATAGAACTCTTTACGCTCTTTACAACTATGGAATCCGTTCGTCAACTTAGTCAGTCTAAAACGAGTTATTGTAGAGGAAAGTGAGGACACCAAGAAAACGAAGGTAGTTTGGACCGAGGCCAAGTGCGGTGGGTGTGTTCCATTCGAGCGTTATTGAAGCAGAATGCTCGACTGTGAATAACAACTCACTCAACCAGCAGTCTCAGGTGACTGGTAGTCGGCAATAAAGTCAAACGAAGGCTTCTAATGGAAGGTGAGTACTGGTTACGTGGAAGGAAATGGAAATCGTTATTTGAACCACTCAGGGTACTTTCCTTTCTTGGGTGGTCTAAACAACAGCAAAACTTTCAGATCAATACGGGCGAACCAGTAAAAAATTAGAGGAGGAAGAAGTTGGGAGAATTTTCGAAACAAGAGGGGCGATTGGGTGGAGCCTGAAACCGCCTGGAAGACTAAAAAGGGAGGGACGGACTTGCTTCGAAGCTTTGAATCCTTAATTTTAGACTTGAGGTTTCCGTTACAAGTTCCATGGGTGGTCAGAAAGAACCCCAGATAGTGGTATCGTACTTATTACTCATTCAAAAGTTAAAGTAGCTGTAGATTTAATACCCGAAAAGCGACGATTCCACTTCAAAAATGTAAAAGATGAAGGTTACATACAAGTACGCCGATCTGAACGCCATTTTTGAATAGTCGCTTCAGTCAATGGAATTGAAAAATGCGGTGGCTGAATTGATGGGTCGGATTTGAATTCGTTTCTGGGGTTTAATCCGATCGTAACATTACAATCACCCTGAGCGACTGCTGACAGAACTGAAAACTGGAATTGGAAGGAAAAATAGGAAGAGAGGAAACGCTAGGCGCAACCTCACAGAGACGACAATCGGTTGTGCTTTATTTCAGAATGAATTTTGAAAATCCAAACTAAATAGATTTACAAAAAAAAAGTTTAACAATGAAATTTCACCTAAAGGTATGTCCTGGGAAGTTTATAAACATTCAAAAACTCCTAGGGGATTGCACTTTTTAAATTTTTTCGTGAGAGTTTGAGTTTTTCCTCGTTCAGTGGTTTCTCAGTCGTCATACTTGACTCTGTTTCTAAGACGTAGGGGGCGGTGGCGTTTTTATGCCGGTCTCAGATGAGATTTCACATTCTTCAGATCGCCGGCTAGTTCATTCTGACGAAATCAGGTCATCCCAGGGGACAACGATGATTCATTGGTGGAGAACTTCCCATGCAGTAACTTTAGCCGGTCGATTGCACTTACCAGTTAGGCGTTAGCTGCCTATCAGTAGCTCCTGACCAGCAGGTCCACTTAAAAGGAGGCACGGTAAAGTTATGGGTAAAGGATGTTGTTAGGTTAGTGGTGATGGTACTTTTGCTGGCAGCTGACGTCATTAGAGAATAGAAGCCACACCTCAGTTCTTAGGGCTGAAACCAGTTCTGGTACGATTTCCATGACATTTGCCGACCGATTGAACAATTCCTTTGACCGCCGTTAAAACGGGCTTGGTCGTTCTTTTCAATGGGGAATCGACGCCAGTTGTCGCCTCGCCTTTCAATCGGGGGAATCTCCCATCGGATGGAATGCCATGAAAAGGCCAACGATCAAGCCGACAGCGGGGTATCACACTGCACAACCAGTAGTAATGGAATTGTCAGAATTAATTTCCAAAGCTGGCTCATCGAATCGATCCTGCGAACAGGAACCGACGAAAACTTACAGAATTTAGTTATTCAGCTGACTACCGAGATTTAAAGTGGCAGTTTTTTTGGGCAAGCAGAGCTGACAATGAGTAGCCAGATATGGCTGAGTCAATAATTCTGCAGTAGCTGAATTATCTGTCCCAGGGATCGGTTAGAACTGTCTCGGCGGGGGGATCAGGGGGGGGGGAATGAAAAGTTACTCGGGTGAATACCTTTTCAGATCTGATGGGTCGGATAAACAGCATAAAGCATAAATTTAATAAATAATTTGAATTAAATAATCAGTGGAGTGATAGCTCAAATTAAGTACTTAATGGCTCATGTTTCCCCCATTCCAGTGATGGACGTGGCGTAATGGTAAGTGGCGCACTATCACACGCACGGTCCGCGGCTCGAACCTCGGATCTTATTCCTCCAAGCAACTAAGCCTACCATCGTTCGGGGGTCAGTAAATTAGTACCAGAATCGTCTGGGAGGAAAATAGCGTTGACTTATACATTGGCTAGCCACCGCAAGTCATTGTGTAGGTCGCATACGCATTCAATAGGCTACAACGATTCCGAATGGAGTTGAAGGCTGTGGCGCATCCCAAGAATGGGATTGAGTAACGCCCAAGAGATGTGAAAGGTATTTCTAAGACCATTAGGCATACCTGGAAGCTTTAGCAATTTGCAACATTAAGTGGAAATGATGTCACATGAACCCTATAAGGAATTAATCGATCTTTGCCTATTTTTAAGGGGAAAGGGTGGGGGGTTCGGGTAGGGTAGAGGGCTGATGGATGTAATAGACGGCAATAACAAAATAATAACTAATTAATCATGGTTCGGCTAATCAATTCTATTGAGTGGGAGTGTCGTAAAAGGAGAAGTGTTCGTCCTTTTCTAAGGCCTCTCGGAGAACCTAGGGACGAAATACGCGTCATAGATTGTACAAGTCATTCATGACAGCTTTACTATTCAACTGCAGTAATACTAAGTAAGAATGACGTTAGATGATGAAGGAGTTAGGAAGAGGAGGAGGAGGAGGAGGAGGCGGAAAGCAAAGATTGCCTTTAGCACCACTGGAAACCATTGGAAGCGGGCGGTCGATGCACTAGCACATGCATTGAAAAGGCCAAATTTGATTGACCCCCATGAAATGTTGAGAACGACGGAGATGCCCCGACAGACAGCGGCCGAAGCAAAGGAGTGTTGAAAGACAGCCCATAAAAAGGCTGAACAATCGAGCGGAAAAGGATGAAAATTAGGGGTGGTCCAAGGAGAGGGGTGGGGGGGGGGGGGGGGGGGGGGGGAGGAGGGCGTAACGGAAATGAACTGGTAAAAATGGAAGTCAAGTTAAATGAGAATGATTGCAGTTCTGCTACGGGGTAGTGTGGCTGTTCTGACCAGGATTCCAGTGTTATAATGGCTACACCAGAAATTTCAAATTTTAAGCTTATTTACTTATTTATTCATTTATTTGTTCACTCATAAATATGTTTTGCTTTAGCTAATGATACCTGAAACCAAATTTCGCATGAATAACGTTCCCAAGTCAAAACAGTTCATAGTTCCGGGGCCTATTGTTGGATCAGCTAGGTATCTTAGCGGTATATCAATTTATTGATTGATTGATTGATTTTCTTTACATGAATCAATAATTCGTCGAGGTTTAGGGTTCGCCATGTCTAGGGTGGTAGTTTGTGAATGAAACAGCCAATTTTACAGCCAAAACTGCTACGCTCTGACTTGATTACACTCTCCGTCATTTTCCCACACCAACATAACACGGAACTAAACAGTGTGCTGCTGCTGCCTGATGGGCATCTCGGTATGTCCAGTCTTCTGGGGATAGAACGGTATACAGCTCGTTGTAATGTTTGTTACCTCTGCGGGACCGTTGCGAGCAATCTTTCAAATACATTCATATCAGTACGGGCCAGATATACTAACTGCCAAAGCAACTCCGCAATAAGCCCGACACGGAATTCCTCCTTCGTTATAAATAGGGATGCACAGACTCTATCGCATCTACCGTAGAGGGTGGTTGTGAAAAAATTCTGTGATTTGAGGGTTCCATGTGGGTGCTCACTGACAAACAATCGAAGAAGTTCAGTCCGCCTTCTACTGGTTATCGAGTACGAGAAATCACCACCCCAACAAGACGACTTGACAAGAACACAAGTACTTGCTATTAAAATCGCTAAGTTTTGCCTTCAAGGCCCACATAGGGACATATCACATAATACTACTAAACTATCTACAAATCTAGATGAATCATAGATGATGGGTAGATGTGCGAGAGAGGATTCAAACATGTGGATTATACAAATCCAGTGAGCAATAAAAGAGGCTATATAATAAGGAATTTGACTGGTTCTTTTTCTTATTTATCCGCCCTGAGATGTAAAGGCACACTATGATGATGAGAAGGAGGATCGGGACCACCAATGACGATAAAAAAAAAGAAAAAAGAGCGACGAGTATGTTTTACGGCGATATATTCCAGATAGCAATAATAAATACTAACAACTCTTTTGCAGAGGGCCGTAATATGTGTATGTTTTCTCCCTAAACCTGACAAACTGTAATCCGCACAATGTAGAATTTGCATGGGGTTTCGGAGGATTAAATTCCGGATTATGGTGGGGATTTGATGATCGAAAATACGTGCTCGGTGTTGGAAACATGACATGATACCCAACAATGAACCGTACAGCACTAAAAGGCCTTACAGTACCTGAATTACTGGAGAGGGAAGAGAAGATATCGATGGAATCGGTGGAGGAGGTGCTTCAGGGTCACTGGAGGACTACCACAGGAGGGGGATTGAATGCAGGAAGTCACCCGCTTTTGACAACCAAACCTTCCATCCTTCCGAGCTCAAGTGATTGGTAACAAACTCATCTGGGAGGATGAAAGCGCCGAATTGTACATCGGCTGTTCACCACAAGTCATTGCATAAGCCACATGCGCATTCAAAACGCCTCTTTAGAATTCGAATATGGGGCGTAACCCGAAACGAAATTTATTGATGCTAACAAACTGGCACTATATTACCTCGAACGCTCCCTACTGAACCTTTACCCAGAATGATAAGCTCGATAACAGGATCAATAATGAACGAATGGCTGATAGATAATCGATAATAAACAATCATTACTACTGGAGATAGTAAATTGTAGAAGAAGGTAGGCAAGGTGTGTGTGCGACTGAGTGAAACGAGAGCCGAAAGGAACGCGGAGTAAACCAGTTTTGACGTTTCCTTTTCTAGTTCTTTGAAAACTCAAGCGGAATGAGAACCAGCCGCCTTCAATCGCATATTAATTGTCCGATCTCAAAGTCATCAAATACTGTGCGTAGAGCCGGATTGTGCTGAGCTATACAGGATTCAGAAAGTAGTAGGAGAGCCATCTACTTTGTGGCTGTTGCGCAGAGTGGCTCAGTTTCGAAATAGGGCAGCTGCGAGGGCAGAACTCGCCGGTTTTTGTCCATTTCATTTCATTCCCTGGCTTAATCCTACGAGTTAATGCAAAAGGTCCCCGGTATGAGCCTGAGAGGGCGAGCAGACGTGGGTTGGGTAAGCCATGCCCCTTTCCCTAATTATATCATAAAATTATATCATAAAATTCGATAATATGCTAGAGTGGCTCTTGGTGTCATTTTCAAGGTTTTAGCAGTGCAAGGCTGTTTCGCTCTACACGATAATCGGAAGGAAATGGATTCATTAGGGAGGGGAAAAGGAAATGACACTCCCGCGGCGTACGAAGGCTATAAAATCGTCATGGCAAGGAAGTAGTCCAGGGTTCGCCTTGTAGTACAAAAGAAAGTCCAGATGTAGGTGAGCAGTCCCATAACTATTCGATCGAAGTTTTAGTGAGCGTACTTACTATGAAAAACTATAAATGGGTAAAGTAACAAAAGATATGTGACTAAATAAAACAATTTACTTGAAAATATGATTACTGCGAGCCGGTTAAACAGTAATTAACGGAATTGGCTCTAGAAAAGTTTCGCGAGGCCTTCAAATCAGTTACGGAAGAAACGATCGAGCTCTTACTAGAAGGCTTCTCTTATTGCTAATAAATTTCTTTTTGATGGCGCTCCGAAAGAACATTTAGCAATAGAAAACCCACCATGACGCTCGAATCTTCTGAAAAAATCTAAGAAAACCTTGCCTCGCAGAAAAGAGCAACTGGAAAGGAGCTCATGTGGCTAGGAGTGAACTCGTCGATTCCAAGGTCTTAGATTTGAGAAAGCACAATTCAAAGTGAGGCTCCACATGGTGGCCCAGGCAAATTGTCACTAACATCATTATTTACTAATTCATTTTATTACTGGTTCTAGGTTAGCGGTTTATGTCAAGGTTCTGAAAAAATTAGGGCTGAGGAGGTGCAGTGGCAAGTGGCAAACTATCATACGCGCATGGTCACGGGTTCGAATCCCGGATCGATATCCACCTATGCCAATCAACTCTCCCACCACCCCGGGCCAGTTTGTTGATACGAAACTTGTCTGGGAGGACAAGAGCACTGACTTGGACATAGGCTGGACACCGAAAGTCATCGTATGGGCCACATGGTATTCAAAATGCCACAAGATTCTGAATGAAAGTCAATAGTGGGGGGCAGACGGGGTTGACTAACGTCAAAAGACTTAATCACTTTTATCGATTAACTAGCTAAAGAAGTGAGAATTACTACGCAAGCAACTAGGAGTACACTCACTGCCTTGAAGTCCTTTATATAGAATTTTAGTCAACAGAGGCTTGCCAAACCAGCTGAATCATTGAGCTCCGGTATGGTGGCGAAAATGACTCAGCATACCGTCACCACCTCGCGCTTACTACCCCGTGTAGGTGGAAATTGTTACCTGTGATAAACTTCACTGAACCGGGAATTTCAATAAGAGGTGATTCATTCAGTGTGGTTATCTGGTCCCTCAGCTCATGACTCATCGCCACTGTCGATGAAAAACGAAAACTTCCTACTTGAACTCTGTAACTACTTGAAGTATGGGTCAAGAGTTGCCGTCTTGGTGATCGCGACGAAATTAGGTCAACGTGTGCACTTTGAGGTTAGAGCGCGGCATCAATTAGTCTTGGCACATACCAAAGCAAAACTTAGTTCAAGACTGTAGGCAAGACATACATGATAAATAGAATGGAAAATAATTAATAGTTATAAAGGTTAAAAATTCAAAAACACTGCGGAAGGGTCCTTGGTTTAGTTATCCACCTTGGGACTGCATGACTGTGAGAGAAACAAAGCTACCATAGCATGGACGAGAGGAAGCAGACACGATCAATAACCACATCGTCTACTCTCAGTTTCTAGGGCGGTACAGACCGGCAGGGTTACAACCCCTATCTAATCTGTTTTACTTCTTTGTTATGCCCCCATTAAAGCCGTTTTTACCGCGACAACGCCATATGTTTGTGGCTTCCTTGCCAGGTGGTAACCTTTCCACTGTGCATAGGCTTAATTTATGCACCGATCATATTTATGGCCCTCAGAGCCTTTGTGCAATGGCTGCCTGACCCGCTTTTATTCATTCCCTACGAGAGTGTTGCACGGCAAATGGGACGAGAGCTCTGGGCCTTCCAGATGGACAGTAAGGGAGGATATCTTAGGTTTTGGGTTGGGCAGCTGATTTCATTTGGTTGTTTCGTAAGGCTGCTTTATGCAGCTCTACAAATAAGTAAACAAGTAAGCAAACAAACATATAAATAATGAGTAAATACATAAATAAAGGAATACATGGCTATGTAAAGCCGCTGACAATCCACTGAACGACACAACATGGAATTTGATACAAGGGATTTCGTCTGTGTGAGTTGCACAACTGCTTCATGCAGCATCGTGGATTGGTCGGTGAATAGTTAATTTGATAAACAAGTGAACAAAAAAGTAAATAAATAAACAATAGGTTCAACATCCCGATAGGTTAAGCCATGAGGATCCAGTGGCACATTATTTGTCTAGCGATTAGTACCTCGAACGGAACCCCGCGTCTCTCAACCAGTGCGTGACCATCCGATCCGACACAGCGGCACTCTGCGGGAGGCAATCATATCGTCGGAGACAAGTGGGAGGTGGCCAGGGGTGAAGGGGTTCATTTTCTCTCCTTCTATTGTCCTGTATACGGGACAATAGAATATAGCGATATGGCGATTTCCATATAAAATACCACCTGTTGGAGATTCCCTTTTCAACAAGTCGAGCGTGGCCTATACTATATGGTAATTACCGATCGGGACTACGTAGATGGACGGTGGTAGGGTTAAGTGGACGAGTTTCCACCTTGTACTATCTTCTACAAATCTAGATCCTCCGAAGGTATGAAACTGGGAAATTCTCGAATATCCTGGAGAGTCAGCTCCAAGGGGACAAGTCGATGCTTGGGAGCAAAACCGATGCCTTCCAAAACCGGCAAGAAAGAAACTGAAAACGCTGAAAAAAAAAAGAAATTCCGAGTTCTCAAAGAGTTTTCTCCCTTGGACCTCATCAGTCACGAAAGATGTTTGAAAACTAGGTCTACAAGGACTACTTTAAGTTCCAGCTTGTTTATTTACATTTTCCAGGCCTCCCCATTCCATTCGCTCCCCCGGAGTTCTCTTTCTTTCATTGATCATCGGCAACGAACGGATATTAAAGCGATTATGAAACGAAAGGGCAAAAGTAGTTCAAAGTAATTACTTAGTAAAAAGTTAAGAGGGAATCCCACACACCCTATGACTGCAATCCCAAGCCGGTAATGTTTTTTGTTGGCCAGGATATTCTCAGAAAGCAGGAACGTGCAAGTTTTTTGGAGAAGATCCAACCTGCCCATACAATAGCCAGAGAGCTGGCAGAAGATTAAGTTCCTAACCAGCTAGTTCCTCCTTATGGACTAGTTGGACAAGGACCTGCCCACATACCTGACATGAAATTAATACCTATCGATTTCCATCTAGTGGACGATAAAAAACCTGGAACGGGTCCAAATTGCTATAATTTAACTAGTCGTAAAATAATTTATAACATGCGTACGGTAATCACGGACAATACATCTTATTCTACAACATTACGTCATTTCAATTCTCAAGCCCGAAAAAGAGGCCCTAAAAAGCGGCACCTGCTCTGTTTGCATACTTATTTATTTGTGTACATGTCGTGTGTTGACATCTTTGCTTATTTGTTTGTTCGTAACGTCGCGTAGACCTCCCCTATGGTTTTTTTGTCTTGGGTCAATTGATGACCATTGATTTATTATGACACCTTCGCTCGAATGATGGACGCCTGAACTTGACATTTCTTCGACATACTTGTTTACCAGTTGTTTTCCAAATAAATCAAAATAATCTGAAGCCGCCAAAAGAGGTGTGCTGTACGTGATTACCCTACACTGGTTGCATTTCATTCCACGACTAGTGTTAATGTAGGGTTTTGGGTCTGGGTTGATTTTTTGCTGTTGTAGATAATGAGGATGGATGAAGAACTTTGCGACAGCTCCCGAAAAAAGCGAATTCTATCAATTTCGTTATCTCTTCAGTTGGTCGGAAACGAGGCCCTATTCTACCGACTTCAACCGACATTTTGGATAAGAAGTTCTGCAAATAACAAATTGCCGACGTGAGTTTTTTCTTCAAATTGTAAATTCAAATGGGTTTTGTTCTTAGGCATGCACTTGCTAGCGTTTAATCGGATTGCCCTACTGAAACTAATTGCTCGTGATTGTATTTCGGAAGCTATACTATCGATCAATCGAGTAGCTCGTACAGTTGAGAGATTGAACGAGTCTCTTTTATTGAATCCCGTTATTATTTATTTGTTTATTTTCAAAGTGAGTCGTAGTAATGAAGCTACAAGTACTAAACATGCAACATACAATATCATGAGCATGAATTTTTTTGCCAGAAATCGGTGTTGTTACGGGTAAGATGAAATCAAAAGGTCGTTAACCGAAATTCGGAGCGCGGTTGGGATAGGGAACAAAAAACTTTCAATGGACGTCCCCGGAAAAAGTGCTCTAAAGGAGTTATTGCCCTTGAAAGTATGATTACGACCGCTCCGATTCTACTGTAGGAGGCTCCAAAGTGGGTGGTTACCTTGAAGTTAGTCGATAAGTTTTACATTTAAAATCTTCCATTGCAATAAATTGGCTCAAAGTTTACTTGTAATTATTAAGAAAACTTTTTGCATCACAATTTTATTATTTTCAGTTGATACGAGATGATATAAAATGATAATTGACAGGATGATCAAAGAAAATTATCATAAGGCAATTTATTAGAAATACAATTCAAAAATAGCAAGTCTACCGACTTTTTTGGAGCAAGCTGGGAGGGTTGTGAAAGAAAGTTGTGAGGATTTTTATGATCTTTGAGATTGAGACAATGAGATTTATGAACAGTTGTTCTCAAAGTGTCTTCCCAAATGTCTCCCCTGGGAGTACCGCTGGCATCGGTCTTTGTCATAAAGTAAAGTTGTATCAGCACCAAGAAATAGTGCGTTCTATTTTAGGAGTACGAAGTTTCTACGGGTGGAGGTGGTGTAGTGGCAAGTGGCGCACTTCGTACACGCATGGTCACGGGTTCGAAGCTCGGATAGATATCCGCTCAGGCCAACCAAGCCTTCCATCCCTGCGGAGTCGGTCAATTGGTATCAGACTCGTCTGGGAGGATAAAAGCTTTGACTTGTACGTCGGCTGAAAACAGCAAATCATTGTATAGGCCATATACGCATTCAATACGCCGCTACAATTTTGGATGGAAGGGGAAGGCATTACCCATTCTCGAAAGGGTTGATTAATGAGAAAAGACACTTTAATTTCATCCTTTTGGGATTTCTACGAATAATAAAATTGAGGTAGTGAAGCAAAAGAAACCCCAACAATAAACAAAATCTTCAGAACTACTCTTATTGGTGACAATAAGGCCTTGAAATTTCTAAAAAAATTCCTTTCACAGAGTGAATTTTAATAAAAATTTGGCTCGATAAGGCAA
>UZAF01016961.1:0-26963 GCA_900617895.1 Haemonchus placei
TTTAGGGAACTTCATTTTTTACTAGTGAGAACATCTGAAGATATGTTTTAGGAACGTAGACAACTGAGTGCCTGTACATTGTTCAGGTTGTTAGACATTTAACTGTACAGAAATTATTCCTTTTTCAAATTTTTGACAACCGTGAATGTGCTCTTCGAGTATTTTACGGTTTTATGAAGTGTAAACATTCCTTTTCATGTAAGAAAAAGAAATTGTACTATTTACTCAAATAAATGCAACTACTTAGTTGCCAACCTGATATTTTAAAGTCTAGCATCTATCCTCGAGTATTATTTACCAAATACTTTGCGGTTCACTGGTTACTGTCAAAATCTGGTGAAAAAATTCGGAGGACCGATAGATTCGGGTAATGTATAATCAGAAAAACGTTGTTGTGACTCATCAAATTCTCTTAATCGCTACTGGTTTCGTTTCATGACATCGAAAAAAACCCCTATACACGCGATTTGAATGGCAGCTGAGTGTCACAAAGAGGACAGGTTTTTTTTTGAGTTTTTCAAAATCTGTTTACCTGAATGCAACCATTGGTACAAAACTTTTCCAAACTTGAGTGGTGTTTTGAATTTTTTTTTGTTTTGCAGAACTCCCTCATTTTTTAATAGTGGCAAAGTCCGGTGATATGTATAGGAACGTAGACAACTCAGTAACTGCATTTTTTCTAAGTTTTTATCTTAAAGGGTAACTACTTGTTTTTCAAATATTGATATCCATGGAACATATCCTTGAGTATTCTATGGTTATATATGAGTGACTAAACATTTTTTTACTGTAAAAAAAGTTACATTTCACTCTATCAAATGCAGTTCAAATTTTGATATTTCATAATTCTGACGTTTAACTTCGAGTGATATTTACCGAATACTTTGCGGTTCAACTTTTCATTGACAAAATCTTGAAACGAAAATTCAAAGAAGCGATTCAACGATTAGACCGATTCTTTTTCGACAGATTACATACAGGAACTGTACAGGCAGATGACGTAATCCTGATTCATCAAATTCCTTGAATTAGTACTGGTTTCGTTTCATGACATTGAAAAAAAACTAAGCACAGTACACGCGATTTGGATGACATTTTAGTGTCACAAACGTGACAATTTTTTTTTGTTAAAGTTTTTGGAATTCTGTTTACTTAACTGCAATCATTGACATAAAACTGGGTGGTGTTTAAAAGTTTCTGTTTTTAGAATTACTTTAGTTTTGTAGGTAACATCTGGTGATATTAGAGACGTTTTCGAAAAATATTTCTTAAATGGCAACTGTACGTTTTTCAAAATGTTGGCATCCATGGATCAGCTTCTTGAGTATTCTATGGTTGTATATAGGTGACCAAACATTTTTTCCATGTGAGAAAAAGAAATTATATTTCCTTCAAGTATATGCAATTACTTAGTTGCCAACCTAATATTTCAAAGATCTAACATCTATCCTCAAGTAATATTTACCAAGAACTTTGCGATTCACTGTTTACTGTCAAGTCTGGTGACAAAAATCCAGAGAACCGATGAATTCAGAACTTTACAGGCGGTAAAACGTAGGTGTGACTCATCAAATTCGTTCGATTGCTACTGGTTTCGTTTGGTAACATTGAAAAAAACTTACTTCAGTACACGCGATTTGAATGGCATTTGAGTGCCACAAAAGTGACAAGTTTTTTTTTTCAAGTTTTTCAAATTCTGTTTACCTGACTGCCATCATACATACAAAACTGGGTAACGTTCAAAGATTTTTGTTCTGTAGATTTACTCTAGTTTTTGATAGAGATAACATTTACTGATAGTAAAAACGTTTTTCCAGATATTTCTTCAATAGCGACTGTGTGCTTTTCAAATTGTAGGCATCCACGGATCAGTTCCTTGAGTATTTTATGGTTGTGTATAGTTGACTAAACATTTTTTTCAGGAATAAACAGGAAAAAGAATTATATTTGTATTATTATATGAATGCAATTACTTAGCTGCCGAACTGATATTTCAAAGATTTAGCATCTATCCTCGAGTAATATTTACCAAATACTTTGCGGTTCACCGGTGACTGTCAAAATCTGGTGACAAAAATCCAGAGAACCGATGAATTCAGAACTGTACAAACGGAAAAACGTAGTCTGACTCATCAAATTCGTTCGATTGCTACTGGTTTCGTTTCATGACATTGAAAAAAACTAACCTCATTACATACGAATTGAATGGCAGTTCAGTGTCACAAAGGGGACAGGTTTTTTTTTTCGAGTTGACTCTCCTCTTTCAAAAGAAATAATTATGTTCAGCAAAATGTCAAAGAGAGGCGTCCCGTGAAAGACGAGAGAACTTGTGCTCCGAGAAATAAAGCGAATGCCAGACTCTTCAGTTCCTTTTATTGAAATAGGCATCAATTTCAGCCTTTCTGAGCTCTTCCTTTGACAAAACGAAGAAAACACTTGTTCACCCTTTTTACAGGAAAAAGGAAGTATAATCGTTTGTTTGTAGAAAAAACCTATTCAGTTACACATTCATACTGAAATAATCAGGTTTTCGGTCTATAATTATGAATCACCCCGAAAAGCAGGTAATTAACTTTTGAGACAAACGTTCGGAGTACTCAGAAAATGCACGGTTTCTTAGTTGCATACTTGTATTTCACATACAAATTAATTTTTTCAGACCTTAATGAAATTTCTAATTTCTACTCGTTAATGACGTGTCGTATTCAAGGAATTAGCTGTCTCGCTGTTGCTAAGGTCATTTTCTGATTCAGATCTCGCTCGCGCCGCAGACGCCGAGAAGTGCAGCCCTTCTGGGCATGTTTTATGGCTCACGGATTCTCGTATTCAATAATAACCGTTATTAATAATAACTCAGTGTTTGATCTTTCATTTCAGTCAGTGGCTTCGCTTTTATCCATTTTCTCTTACCAAAAGATACCCTAATTAACATCCTATCCTAACAGGTTAATTGTGAGCCACTTTCTCCCTCCCTTTTTCCATGTGGTTCAAGTCTGCATTTTATTTCTTGTCAAAATAGAATATCTAGTAAGTGAAAGTTGCATGGAAGTTAGTCGTCTTCCTAATATGGTGCTTATACTTGCCCTCAGGACATGCTTTTGGCTGAATCGGATCAATCAATATACGTACACCGCCAAAATGAACTTATAATGTTACTATTCTGTGTTTTACGATGTTCTAGGGTGTAAGTAATTATTAATCGAAAAACCTTGTGTTTCCAATTGATCATCCTTTCTGAGGCTTGCACACAATTCAGGATCTGCACACCATCCAACCACGGGGGTTCATCCACGTCAGTAGTTCTGACGACGTACTCAGAGTTCTACCCAAAAACCCTCTCTTCTTGGAAAGGCCACCCACCATGTTGAACTTCATCGTTGACGCGAAAGATTCCGCTGCCACCCATAGGCGACGATCAATAGTGAATGAGACTTTCTTCTGTCCTTATACATTTATGATAATATGAGAGAACAAATCATGATACTTTCAACTCACAGATCGTTCCCAGGATAGAGATCTTCCATAGAGCTCCTTTTCCTTGATACTTTCTTCCCAAGGATTTCACAAGTCCGCTCGCTCTCCGCTAGAATCCGAAACAGAAAATTCTCCAAAAGAATAGAGTTCCCCCTCATCTGGATCGCATAGCTTCATCTGAATTTGCTGGGCATTTACTTCAAACAAGGCAGCTTCCCAAGTACTCCAATGTTACTGATTCCAGAATCCTCACTAGGAATCCCCAGCAGCCCATTCTTTCTTCGCAACAGTCTGAGTCAGAGAATTTTCCGAAGAACGTCGAGCATCCTTCTTCAAATTTTGTAGTGATCTGCTTCAAGAAGCAGTTTCTCATATTCGGTGATAGTTTTTATAAGACTGAAGTATCCCAATATCAGCATACTGAAATAGAAAATAAGGCAAAATAAAAGAGAAAAAAGAAAAAAATTATCACCATAGCTTCTTCCGTTCTTTTTGTTTATGTCGTGCATTTTGCCTGAAATATTGCCCTTAGGCTCTTCTATTAGATGGAGACCAAGCACTGTCGTAAGGTTGCCGCTCCTCATGGCAGCTTGATGTTCATTGGATCGCATTGCTAGTTGTCTCGCTGTTCCTTCGATGTGTATTGATCCACATTTTATGTTGGTGGATCACGTCCGGCAATCATCTGCTGTTCTCCTGAGGACCCACTACTTATCGTTTTGAACTAAATGCTGCCTAATGCTGCTGTCAACTCTGAAAATGACAGGAAAATCCGATGAATCGTAATTATTGAAGAAAGAAGAGCTGTCTACCTCTCAATTTGCCGTTTTTAAAAACTTCTCGGCTTTTGAAACTCTTATCCCCGTGGGACGACGTAAAGGGAATGTCTAAAAATTAATGTTGCCAGCCTATTTAAAACATATTCAATTAGCCGTACTTTTGTCGTGTGAGCAGAGAAAAAAATCGGTCGATGCCTCTCGTTATCAGAAGGTTTTCCGTGGTTATTCTTATCTTTCACTCTCAGAAAGTTTCATATTAGCCTCGTGATTTTTCTGAATAACTGTTTCCAGGAACTCTTCGATAATTTTCGAAAAAAAGAAAAATTTTTGTAAAAAAATATACGCTAAACCAAGTTCCCCTTCACAGCTTCAGAATTACGATTTCTCTAGCAGTCTGCTAAATTTTTTTTGATAGTTAATTCTATGACGAGCATGTGCATATGCCTGTTCCAAAGGGCTACCCATGAAGAGGATTCCCGAGTGTTACCTAGAACGGTAACTCTCCGGAGTGATTAATATTCGTTTAAGATTCTGTCCATCCATGGTTGAGAAGGGTACTTACAGGCAGCTCACATTTAACCAAGAGAAAGATTGTGGACCCGCAGTAGCTATGTCCTCAGGCTGTTGCTGCTAAATAATCCGGATGCGCTAGTCATGGCGTACCCTCTTGCCCCACCAGCCATTGACCGAAATTTCCTCTTCCCCACCTGCTTCCTCTGAAAAAGATGGTGTTAATTTGATAAGGGACAGGTTGTTCCTGTTTCAGGTAGGGAATATAAAGGAGCAGCAACCAAAGAATTTCAAGGCAACTAGCCAGTGGAGTAGTTCGGGAACAAAACAGCAATGAAATAGTCATCAGTGCCCTGGGTTTCATTGAGACGGCAAAGGTACCTACGAAGTATGTGTTTGTGACTGATTGCTTTTCTCGTGACTGTACCTCAGATAAATTGAATTACTTCAAAAAAAAAGGCCATTTGGCTACATAAAACACGATTGAAGGCCGTCACGGTGAGAGGGTGCGAATAAAGTTCATTCTAGCTACCTCGTTCAACGGTTGGAGTGGACTGGCAAGCAAACGGCCTGACTTTCTCAGTTTCTTGCCTTCTTTTTTACATTTTTCGCTACGAAATCACTACTTAGAAGTCAAGCTTACGTTATTGAACCCCTATGATCATATATCATCTCTTTGTGGATAGTATCGTTCGGTTTCATCATGAATGAAGATGAAAAACGCGATTGCTGTCCCGTGGTTATCAACATTTCAATCGCATATGAAGTGTATGACATTTAATATGTTGTATTTCTCCTTTATATCTACTCCCAATGTTACTTCCTTGAACATTCCTCGGTGACAATGCCTTCTAAGCTATTTTTAGTAACCAACACCCATTAAAACTGATCAGCCGACTAGAAACCTTTCAGGCAAAGCATGGATCTTGTTGAATCTCAGACCTACAGACGTGGTTCTTCGACAACACAATGATAAATAAATGGATGAGGGAAATCCACAGGTCTTTGCCAAGGGCTTTAGGTTCGGGTTAGGCCCTGTGAATCCTATTGGAATGAGACCCCATGGCCAACTTGTATGGATACTGGCCTATTGATTCTGTGGTGTTAGTTGCCAGCACAGTACTACATAGGGCTACATCCATCTCAACTCTTCTACCTCTTCATTCCTCATAAGCCGTGTAGTACAAGGGACTGTTATTGTTGACTTGGCTTCAATTCACTTTGTTTTGGACCAGCTTTGGCATCATTCCCTGAATTTTACCATTTGCAGTGCACTCTGGGCGTGAATAAATAAAAAATAAATAAATATGTAAGAGATGGTTTTCTTCCGACTTCTATGCTGCCCACTGGTCTCAGAGTGGAAACCGTCATGAACCATCTTGTCTCGGAAAAACAAGAATGGGGAACTGATAACGATGGCAGTTAAACCACTGCAACCTCTTGAAATTGCTAAATATCACGTTTCACCATTTATGTCACGTCTTCGGTCAGCAGTTACCCCCCTTGTACATCGTAGGTCTAGCTATTCCTAACTGGTGCAATTCTCTATCGAGTTTCCTGTTCCTTCATTTTTTCTCTCCACCCACAAATGCCTGTTTCCCCAGAATAGGGCCTTGTGGCTCCGAAAGCGGCCTCGTTCATGAGCTTTATAGTTTTTGAGCTATGACTGTAACTTCTTTTCTGTTTCTTTGTCAACCGGTTGTGAAGTAAAATCGAGTCACCCTCAACTTCGCACCTCTAAAAAGATCACCCGACTTTTGATAGATGGTGATAGATCATTATATCAGTTGGTTTTTGGGAATATTTAGGAAAACACTTTAGAGGACCACGGTAAATCGCCAGATTTTTGTCAGGGGCTTAGGTTTGATGTAAATAGATACATATGTAACACTAAGGTTTTCTTACGTCATCTGCGCTTCCCGGCGGTCTCAAAGTGGAAACCGTCGCGAACCATCTGGTCTCAGAAAAGAATGGTGGTGAACTGATAACGATGGGCAAAGGTTAACCACTGCAACTTCTCGGAATTGCTGAATATCACGTTTTACCATTTATGTCACGTCTTCAGTCAGCAGTTACCTACATTGTACATCATCGGTCTAGCTATTCCTAACTGCCAGAACTCTCTTTCGAGATTTTTGCTCCTTTTTATCTTTTCTTCCCTTCCCACCAAATCCCTGCGCTCCTTCAGAATTCGGGAAAACTGGCTAATGAAGCGACCTCGTTTAGGGCTACAAGGAAGGGCTTTGTAGAAAAAAGATATATCAATTGTGGCTTCTTTTATATTTGTTTGTCAACAATGGTTGTTAGAGGAAGTCGGATAACCCTCGACATCAATCATGCAAAGCACTTTCACTATTGAACCTAAAACAAAGGGAGGGTTTTGGGTCACTTTAGGGGAGATTTTTGGTCGTTTCAAGTGGAAATCGTTCTTGCGTGATGCTATACGACTAGGGTTCCACCCAACTACCATCCATCTGCAACCAGTCCTGGTGAAAAATTACTGTACACAATATTGAATATCGATATTCCAGTGGGGAAAGGGTGACAACTACCTGGACAACATTAGGGATCCCGGAAACTTTTTAACTGTCGAACAGCTATATTACTCCATTTTCGTACACTCCACTACGTGGAGGGTGTTTTTTGAGAAGCAGTCTTCGTCACGTTCTGATGACGTGCCGATCTGACTGACGAATACGTGACAGTCCGCAAGCCGTTAAATGTGGGCAATAACCACCTCCATCAAAACGTCACCGATCCAGTTGTTCAATTTGGGGAGGTTGGACGATGGTGGTGGTTAGTCATTACTCGTAGTTCACTCCGCGTTCTCCCTGAATCTCTTGCACTGACATTCGTAATCCTCAAAAGCCTGGATGATACCGCTCTTCAGAAATCTTTTCAAATTATCTAAATCTCAGAAGCCTAACAATCTCAACGGTCTAGTATTGTTTTAAGAGAGGTCCTACGGTATATTTGTGTGCGAAATTATGTTCAATCCGCCACTCTTTGTCAGTTGTCGCGCCACACCGTGTATTCGCCGGTGGTGTTAGCTAGTTGCCTCGCCGCGCAGACCGCCCATCACCCGGAGTACAACTTAGAGCGTGTACTTTACCTGTTGTTTTACATGCCTCATCAATTTCAGTCTACCACATTTTACTTCTTAGAATTCTGCCCAAATGAATCGGTTGCCTGTTTCATCTGCTGTTACGTTCCTTCTATTATTCGAGGTTGGGGGCTGCGGATGTTACTATTCTTTTCAACTCGGGTGGCTGATTTTCGTGCGAATAAATTAGTATTTTTATTATTTCCAGTAATATCGTGATTCACTGTGGCCACAGTGTTGAGTGAGTGTATGAGAAGTAATTTATTGTCGCGGACAAAATCAAAAGGGATGGGGACGCCTCGAAATTGCCTATTGAATTCTAGTGAGAAATATATTATTACAACTTACAATGTATCAAATGTAGAATGAGTTATATCAAAAATTCTGCGGAACTGACACTCTCCTTATCACGTTCCCCTTACCATGCGTGTAAAGCACACAGTTCCCTCTGAACTGTTCACACTTGGCGGATGGAGTAGCGAATAGACGCCAGGCCACGACATTCACCAAAGGCGCCAATCCATTGCACCATGCAACATATCATTTACCATGAATCGTAGCCATCGATCAATTATCATCTTTTCTTATTCAATTTAATTTATCCCTCGAGTTATAGTGGGGTAATAGTTACACTGGTTTTATGTTTTACTATTTTATTATTTCTGATAAATAAGTATCCCGACATTCAAAGTATTTTCGCGTACATGTGCCCTTACCAACACTCTGAACCTTCAGCGGAATTGTTATCAGCTGAAGTTTTCTAAACGAAAGACAACTTGCAGTGTGCAGTGAGGAGCCATTCACCTGGGCAAGGTGTCAGATGGCGCGATTTTGTCATTAGAGCAGCGTTTTTTCGCATCGGACATTTCACCTCCGCCAACCTACCTTCAAGCAGGTGTTGCCGCTATTTATATTTATTTGACTATTCCCACGGCGTAATAGTTAGCTCATATTGAAGCAGCCCACCCTGCTGCATACCTCATTGTATTTTGTCGTGGAAAGGTGAGTTCTCTTTAGTGCTTAATAACGGTGTTGCGACGGCTTACTCATATCTGTAACCATTATCACCCGCTCTTTCAAGTAGAGTCGGTATCTGCTTTCCTAAGTGTACAATGCTCTGTGTACAGAGCTGTTGGCGCCAGTGGAGACGGCCAGGAGACTCCTCGAGGTCACTGCGCCGAAATGGGTCACAGCTTGCGGCGACCTAAAGGGAACCTCTGGGGCTCGCGATCGCGCAAGANAACGGTGTTGCGACGGCCTACTCATATCTGTAACCATTATCACCCGCTCTTTCAAGTAGATTCGGTATCTGCTTTCCTAAGTGTACAGTGCTCTGTGTACAGAGCTGTTGGCGCCAGTGGAGACGGCCAGAGACTCCTCGAGGTCACTGCGCCGAAATGGGTCACAGCTTGCGGCGACCTAAAGGGAACCTCTGGGGCTCGCGATCGCGCAAGATGGCATAATTTAAGTTATAGCGAAAAATCATGCTACGAAGAGGAGACAGGGGAGTGTGAGATATTATAAAAGCTTACATTAAAACCTTGAACGCAGAATCAATTGAACTAGACTTTGCTACCATGAAATGGAATGACTGCAGCGATTCCTGTCAGGCGCATAAATTGTAGCAGCGCCCCCATAATAACCAAGAAACCGGTGCAACCTGCTCCCATAATAAATACATAAAGTATCTAGAAAAAGTGACGAGTAATAGCAAGGTAATCGCAAATGTCAAATGCAAACTGGTTTGCCGAACGATGCGACCTCGGTCGACGCACGTATGCCGCTTCTAATCTCACTTGGTCTTTGACGTGAGGCTGCCAGTTAATGAACCTGGCAATGTAATTTCCAAATGGGATCATCAAACGCTTGTCACACCGTTGTGGAAATGAATTGATTGCTATTTTTATGCATTTTTGTATTTTTGATGTGATCGATTTTTATCTATTAGAAAAGTATTAAGAAGTTTTCGGAATATGACCACACCTACTCACTACTGAACTATAGTCAGATTAATTGCATATGGGCGGAGTCAGCCTTGGAGCGCAAAAGTTTTGGCGAGCGCGGGTGGACGAACATAAATTGTCCATTAATGAACGCTGCATATCGCTACTTTTCTTCTAGTTATTTTATTCTGACTTCATAGAGTTATTGAGTAGGCTTGTACTGTTGCTCTTCAGCCACTCACATTGCCTGAGTAACGAAAATTCTCCTTAAGTTCATTTTCCACTACTACTTCATAGTAGTACCAGTCGTAAAGTAGCAAGTATTAGTCGCAGGACAACCTCAGACACATTAGTCTTGCGCATTGTTATTCCAGTAGCTTTTAAGGCTTAAGTTACGGTAGGAATTCGGATTCGAAATGGATTTTCGTCCTCGTGAGTGTAGTTTCGTTTGCCATTTTGCGATTTATTTGCTTTGCGCTTCGCTGGAGACATTTTTCTTCACCAGTTTGCCTTTCAGAATGGCTTCTAGGAATGGTATTGCTGAAGATGTCACCGAACTTATTGGTAATACTCCAATGGTCTTTCTGAGGAAAATTGGGCGAGGTTTACATGGAACAGTAGGTGAGTTGGTTATTGATCAATAATCTTTTGAACAGATCTTTGTGTTCTTGTAGTGATATTGATTCCCAAGCTTGTCAAAGTGGAATAAACTTTCAGCTGCCAAAGTTGAGTATTTGAATCCGGCATGTTCTGTGAAGGATCGAATCGGATTGTCTATGATCCAGAGCGCCGAAGAGGCTGGCAAGGTACTTCTAAGCGTTCATGCTACTTTTATCTTTGAACTCAATTTAACAGTACTTCTATAGTAAACGGTAGTTTGCAATTCGCCACTTTCTAGAGCTTGGCCCATTGTTTTCGTAATTTATACCACGTTTATAACGACTGTTGTTGAGCAATACTTATCTGTTAGCAAAATATATTTGGCCCGTCTTATTTGAGTTACTACTCCTAAAAAATCGAGGTTTCTGGTGGTTATTGCTAGTAAATTCGTTTCAATTACTTGTGGCAATTGGTGGAATGTCGTCAAAAACACGGCGAGGTCGAATGGTTTGTTCTGGATAATAAGTATCTTGTGATATTTAGGCCGTCAGAAGAATAAAAACTTTTTCTGATGGCCTAATTGCCACAAGAAACCATTTAGAACTATATCAGATGAGTTAAGGCTCCCAAAAAGTACTGAAATAGATGGGAGCTCTGTCGTTTCGCCAGGCTGTAGAGCAACGTAGCAAAACGTAACAGATTTTCCGAGTTACAGATCCGTCCTGGTCTCACTACCCTGATCGAACCGACGTCCGGGAATACAGGTATCGGATTGGGAATGGTTGCCGCTGCCAAAAATTATCGTCTCATCATCACGATGCCGGCTAGTATGAGTCTTGAGAGGGTAAGTACTTGTTTCTTTGTTTAGCTGGTTAGATTGTCTCTTCACATTTAATTCATAATAGTGTTTGCCTCTTCCGTGATCCTTGTTGGCTAACTAAATATTGGAAATGCCGAACGAAGGAAAAGTCTTGAAATATTGCATGAACCCTCTGGTTTTAGGTGGTAGGTCATTTGATGATAGCAGTTGGCTCCCTGTTATTTATTGTGTAATGTAAACGATGTGAAAAATGGCTTGTGTNTCTCACTACCTTGATCGAACCGACGTCCGGGAATACAGGTATCGGATTGGGAATGGTTGCCGCTGCTAAAAATTATCGTCTCATCATCACGATGCCGGCTAGTATGAGTCTTGAGAGGGTACGCATGTTCCTTTTCTTAATACTGGTTACCTTTTTACTTCATGCTTGGCCCACAATTGTGTTGCCTCTTTCGTGATCCTTGTTTACTAATTAAATATTGGAAATGCCGAACGAAGGAAAAAGCCTTGAAATATTACATGAACCCTCTGGTTTTAGGTGGAAGGTCATTTGATGATAGCAGTTGGCTCCCTGTTATTTATTGTGTAATGTAAACGATGTGAAAAATGGCTTGTGTTTAGGATGTTTTTTTGGGCTTTACAAAACTGTCTATTTTTAAATTGTGTCATTATGAAGCGTGGTATTATTGACGACGTAGGGAACCCAGTAACAGCGTATTCTCCCAAGTACTTTAAACATCATTTGGAAGGGTAACAACCTATTTTTAGAGTGGTATATACTTGTAGACTTGTTACCTGAGTGTCTTGATCAGTTTACAAGTGAATACATATTTCTTTCCTTGCTTTTTTTTCGAAAAAGGTCACTTTGATCTTCTAAGATGTACTGACCTGTTAGGTTCCGATCCGAAATTTTACCGTGGGTCCCACAGCGGCTTTGTCGCTACGGTTGGTTTCAGGTAATGCTCTCATTTTCAGCGCACGTTGTTGAAAGCCTATGGCGCAGAGCTCGTTCTCACCGATCCAGCTCTTGGAATGAAGGGAGCAATCCAACGTGCTAATGAACTTCATGAAAAAATTCCCAACAGTTTTATCCTTGCGCAGGTACACTTTAAGTCTAACCATCGTTTATTTCTAAAAGTTTCTCATAGTAATTGACTAAGTCCAACACATGGTGTTTTCAGTTCGACAATCCTTCCAATCCTCAAGTTCATTACATGACAACGGGTCCAGAGATTTGGAAACAAACCCAAGGGAAGGTGAGTCTTTTTCTATCTATGTATTTTATAGAAAATTGTCAAAATGCCAANTTTTTCTGTCATTTCATTTTTCATTCCGAGTTGGCTTAGATGTATGCCGTGGAACCAGTGGAAAGTGCAGTGCTGAGTGGGAATCAACCAGGCCCTCATCGTATTCAAGGTTTGTCCGAATTGTTAACATTCCATGATATTCCGTGATACTTCTTCCAAAATTCCTTTTTCTTCTGCTAATTGCAATTCTTTCTGATTTCAATTTTATTCGAGAAACCCTCTTTTCTCTTCTTTCATGACTCTATTATGTAATGTGTCACTAGCGTCCGTTTATGTTTTGATCGATATTATAGCTTCAGTTGACATTCCAATCATTTATTCCCAGTTGCACTTTTCGTTGCATCGTAATACGATAGATATAGAAACCACTAGAACGAATGTTTAATTTGATATTCCGAGCAAGCATAACATAAGTTTCACAAGAGTTCCATGAGCTCGAAAGGGTGATGAATGGTGTCGTTAAGGGGGTACGCCCAAAAAGTGGGGTATTCTAGATGACGTACACAATGCGCTTTTGTTGTTAACTATTACCCGTGTTTTCCTCTTCTCTTTTTCTCCCCCTCCAGCAGGAATGACAGATAAGTTCTATTGGGTAGCGTGAGTTGGATGGTTTATGAATAGGTTTTATAGGTACAGGTTGAAAATATAAGTTTCATGTTGCTAATTAAATGAATCTGAATGTGAGGAAGCAAATGAATCTGAACGTGGGGAAGATTTTCAGTGCTAACGAGGCTATATCATTCTTACAAGTCACACCGGAATTGCTAGCCTTCATAGTTCGCGGTGCGCGAAGAACGATCGCAATTGCCGCGGCGCATGAGCCGAGCGTGCGACGATCGATGCCGCATTGCTGCTATGTCATGATAGGAATGGACGTAAAAAACGCGCTCCATCTGTCTATATTCTTTTGTTTATAATGTAATTACCGCTGTCAAATTTGCTGCTTAATGTGTGATAGGAAACCGTCCGCCTTGAGACCTTCATACATGCTCTGCAGTTTCGATGGTAAAGAGGAGTCGACGCCATTTTAAGGCGACGACAGCGTTGCATATCACTAAGAGCCATTTGAAAGAGTTTTTCTGAGTTGTGATCACGCGCTAAACCCAAGGTAGTAACGGTAATTGCTAGCTAGGCAAAAAGGGCGTCTGGCGTGATGGTGCGCCTTAAGCACGTTCTTTCCTGAAATGGGCAAGAAAAACACCGTTGTCGACCACTGCAGACAGGGATGATGTGTCATGGCAACGGCGACCGCCGATCGTCCTTTGCAAGCTGCTATTTTTTCATGGCGGACAATGAAAGCAACATATGAGAGATGGGGGGTCGCATGAGGAATAGGACGTCATGTACCTATGGGTGCCGTTGAAAGTTTCTTCAATTCATGAACCCTCTCGCGTCGCATCAGTTTTTCTAAATTAGCTTTGAGAAACGGTGTCTAATGCTGTTTTTGGTATGCAGAAGATAGCCTTAATGAGTGCATCTACAATTTCTGCAAATCATTTACGATCCTATGAAGAGTTTGGCTGCTTTCATAGTCTGCGATTTGGCGATCGTGAGCGATTTTGCCCGCGATTGATCGCGCGCCCGATCGCGGGCAGCCCTTCACACCTACGATAACGTATAATGCTCCTGTGTCCATTTATCTGTGTAATTTGTTGTTCAAGACGGCTCTCTACCTTTTTATTATCAAGTTTTAATTATACAAAATTCGTGAATTGAACTTAGCTGAGCTATTTCTTATCTTGTAATGAAATCTCTTCTCTCGTTCGCTGTCTTACGATAATCTTGCGTTGGAAATTAGCTGAATTTGAGGAGTAGCACAAGTTATTACTGTAAAATTATGTCCCCTAAAAAAGCGTTTTCTTTGGCCTTACTATTCTGGGACAGTAGCTATGTCCATTGCCAGTGACTGGTCTCTCCAGGGTTTTCTCTCTGTAGTGATACAATGTTTCGGAGACTCGACTTTAAATTTACTTTTTATCACTTTATCTTAATGAATAGATGCAATAAATAATATACAAGGAAGTAAACAACTTCACCCATTGTCTATATAATATTGTGAGGATTTTTTTCAGGAATTGGAGCTGGCTTCACTCCCGCCGTTCTCAACACAGCCATTTATGATGACATCATTACTGTGCATTCTGATGAAGCAATAGTGATGGCTAAAAGGATGGCGTTAGAGGAAGGCATCCTATGCGGTATGTCAAGGTTTTGAAGTATAGTTTTCAATCCTGACTTTGAAATTTTTTCCAATTTTTGTTGTCTCATTATAATTAGGACCACGCTCGTTTACAGGAATCTCGTCCGGTGCTAACGTTCATGCAGCTTGTAAACTTGCTGCTCGTCCTGAAATGGCTGGAAAACTTATCGTTACCGTTCTTCCCAGTTTTGGAGAACGTTACCTGTAAGCATTTATCGATGTCGAATTGCTCCCTCAATAACTTTTTCCTGCTCATTACTGTTTCATTCAGTTCAACACCACTATATGCAAATATTCGTGATGAAGCTTTGGAATTGGGAGTGAATTCGCTTGAACAAGATCTAAGTCGAGTCAGCCTTCCGGAGTTTCCCGTAGAAGAATGTCAGAAACAGCGTGGTGATTGCTAAGATTATATATTTGTTTCTAATTACTGCTGTCGTTCTTATGTACACCTCTCCATTTAAGAATAGCACAGAGCCTTGCCAAACACATATGTAATTTCAGAGTTTCTACTTATTTAAATGTGCCTTTAGTATGAGTATATGTACCTGTCATGATGGTTGTGTTAAGAATAATCTCTATGGACCATTTCCTAGATACTATTGTATCTTTGTAGCTGAGTGCGCACTGAGCATGTGGGCGTGGTTGTGTGGCATAGCCCATACTCCCTATTGGTGCGCACGTTTTTCCCGCCTTCTGAAGGCAAGTCCGCCCATACATAGGAACTAAAGCATGCTAGACAATCTAGTACACATGCATAGCACATTCTCTTCTTCCTACTTATCAAATAATGTCTTCGGTAATAATGTTCAGCTCATGTACGGCACGCAGCTGAGATTTTCATTTTATTTGAATTATGTGAGAATCTATAAGTATAATTATATTATGAATTTCAGATAAGCAGAATTGTGCTGAATCAACTGGTAAGAGCTGAAGTGAGGTATTGTTACCGTATGGCAATGTTATGAAAGATTTCTTAAGAAGTGCTGTGTTTACAAAGCAATTGAACTTAGCATCCTATGTTTTACAGACAGTTGTTTTTCAGACAGTATGAAATGCTTCAAAGCTACACTTAAAGGGCATGCAGACTTCATTTGGTGGACATTACCATGGGTCGTCTAACGTCCTCTACTTGTCTGATGAGACCCCTTTTCTCCATAGACGGTGGATTAGGGCTAGTGTATTCGAGCCCCAAAGAATCCCCACGTAAGCCGAATGGCTCACCTATGACACAATTTATGGTCCCTAATCAGTGAATGTGTATTACTAGGTACATTTCATTCATTTTACATTTTATGGGGTCCACCGTTCGAGATGATGACATGGGAAAACTCCTTCGATATAGCTGGCTAAGGGGCAATCGTATTTGAAACAAATCAAAGATCCATTTTACATAAACGATAAAGGCAAACTGGTGACCTGGCTCGAATTTTTTCCTGAAAGTCAATTTGCAAATATCGATGGCCTCCTTGCCTAGCCGTCTCAACTGTGGGAAATTTCCGATCTCAAAAAGGAACCCATCCCTCAGTATAGCACAGCCAGCTGCAGCCGTACAATGCTACAGAAATTCCTTAATGCTGACTGAAAGGAAAGTCGAGGATGAGCGTTTTAATATTATCAATATCATTAAGTATCACTCAATATCTGCAATTAATAATTACTATTCCTGAGATGTACACAGAAATAGTGGGGAAAGAACATTTTGTCTAGTTATGGAGGTGATAGAAGAGATCTTTGTCATCGTTCCACCAATCGTGGTTGTTACCAATATGATGTAGAACATAGCCAAGTTCATGGAAGAAATCTCTTTCGGAATATTCCTGAAAAGGAAGAGTTGCTTACTAGAATCGAAATTGAAGGCATGGCTCATCCCCTAGCAATAGAGTACTGGTTACCTACCTTGTTTACAGTTATTGCCAGCTCTAACCCGTTATCCAATCGAACCAGCATAGCAGCGCTGCCAGGCATTCGACCATCATGTTGCCAACCATTGAAGCCCATAATGTTCAATGACCACCCGAGACCTAAATTTTTGCTCATCTATTAGTCTCTTACTCTCGTCTTACAATACCTAACTAGACCGAAAGTTATCATATGTGTCGTGAATAGTTAGTAAATAGTAAAAAGTATATGTTAAATAGTATATGTAATAGTAAATAATTAGTTTTTTTTTGCTGAATTGATAGGACGCCTTCAGTTTAAGCCTCACATTCACTTACCATAGGTATTGTTCGAAGGGGAGGAGGGCGTGGAACACTGTTTGATGGCCTCTGTAGACAACAAATCGCTCCTGTGGGGGAATCCATCGACTCGTGACTGAAAATAATATACTTCACTAAAAAAATAATCAACGGTAGTACGATAGGTCTTGCGGAAAAGATGAGGGCCCTAACAGAAGTTTCGTGGTGAGAGTACCAATTACGAGGTAATTTTTAGATAGTTGTCTTGCCGAGCGGACGCAGTTTGAGACTCATAACAGTTTTCACTTGATGTTCTTGTATGTTAAAGTACGGGTTCGAGACCCGTCCGGTGCCTAAGTTTTACCTACAAATCGCCCACCATGTGAGACTCCTAACAGTCCTCTGATGGACCACGACGACCGATTACAGGGACCATGCAAATGGCCTGCTTCAGTGGAAATGTTTCTCTCAACAATGGAAAGTGATTCCAACAATCTGCGACCCCAACTTACCATAAACATAAGCAACTGTATTGGACTTGCAATCCATCCACCCCATGGTCCAATACGTTCCGACGGTAACATTTCATATGGATCAAAACCGAGATTATTCCCACTCATGTAGTACAGGACCTCGCGCCTAAATTANGAATTGATCTGCATCCTTTCAGTTATGCCAAAACGAATTTACGGTGCTTTTTCACTTATGCTAGGCCCTGCAACTTGGATGTCATGAACTCCTGATGGAGCAAAAATTGACTTCTTCACAAAATCCTCGTACGTCATTCCAGTTAAATGTTCGGCGAGATATCCTGAAATATCGAGTTGCTACCTCGTGTGAATATCTTGCAGAAAAATCTGTTGTATTTTTTGTCGGTGGTTGAGACAGAGTCGTGGTAGCGGTGTGGAGCGGCTAAGGAATCAGAGCAGTCCTCTAACCGCGCCGCACCGCAACCGCCCGCACCCCACCCACATTTATTGGCACGGGAGGAAAACTCTGATTTAGCAGTGAAACAGTAATAAAAGTACCCAAAAGCTGGTATCCAAAGTTGGAGTAAATCCATTTAGTTCCGGGCTTATGATCTAGAGGCACATTCTCCAGAACATATGCGATTAACTCTTCAGTACTCATTTGTGGTTGGATCCATGCGGCATCGGACTGCAGATTATCCCAACCTCCTACACAGAGAAAGTTGAGCCGAAATAAGTGCAACACGTTGTCAAAGAATGAAAATTCGCTCATGAACTGACCTGCAGTGTGTTCCAGTAAATGTCGAACAGTTACATCAGTAACGTATTTTTTGTGAGACTTTCGCTTAGCAAACTTGTTGCCTGAAATCACGCTTTACATTGTTACCTAGAAGTCACATTTTCCACAGAAAAGTCGTTGTTGTTGTCATGGTGCATACAGGCGCGCGGCGCATTTGGATTTCGCAATCAATCAATAGGGTGACGCCGCACGCGTCTTTCGCGGCTGCTTTGTACACTACCAATATCTGAGTTCTTCGAGTACAATGACATCTGAATATTGAACATTTTGCATTACATGTGCAGTTATAACATATCATTTGATTTACTAGTCATTGACTGCCATTAAAAGTACTACGCAGCGTAACGAGGTGGTATCAAAACTGCATGCGCTTTTTGCGAAGGCTTCAGTAAATTAGTAGAGGTAACAGATTTATACAAAACGATAATCTCGGTAGAAAATCAGCCAAAGCTCACCGAAAATCGAATCGCGTCCGAATAATTTGTCATCCAGTTTGACTTTTCCTTGATCTACAAGAAGCAAAATCGCGCAAGCAGTAATTGGTTTTGATACTGAGCCCACCCTGAAATCGGCCGAAATCCGTCATTTGTGGACAAATAAACAAATAGAATTATTAAAACATCATTGAAGCAAATAAAAAAGTGCCAGAAAGTAAACAGTAAGTTTAGTACCGAAACTGATGATTTGGAGTAACGATTTCCTGTTCACGTACTTGTGCGTAGCCAAAACCTGAAAGGCAATGGAGTTTCACTCTTTGATACAGTAGAACCATTTTAGCTTGAGAGAAGAGCTCAGAGACGTGTGACTCGTCCCTTTGCTGGGAGAGTTCATTTCTTGAAGAATTTGCAAAAGAGTATTGCGTCGAAACTTCGTGCCACCCATGATTACTCGAAACTCTACATTCTGCCTACTTTTCACTTAGCCAAAGAGTAGAAACGAAAAAAAACCTTGCCATTCGTCTTTCTCTCAGTAATAAAATCATCTACAAAGTTATATAGTCATTAACTGAGTAGCACTACCGTAACCTTCTATCGTACGAGCCCTCTAAATAAACTCTATTGAAAGACCCACCAGCCGCAAATTTGAGTTGCTCTCTTTTAGAAATGGCGATCGATAGACCAGGTATATTGAGTTCACGCATGAAATGTTCAACTCTTTCAATTAAAAAATCCATTTGTGACTCGGACAGCAGGTCCGGTGATCCTTGAAGAAAACGGACAGGTATTTCTCTGAAGAACGGTCATTGAGGAATCAAGTAATAAATTGTGAAAATAGTGGTGATAAAAAAACAAGGACTGCTGGAGCGTTACCTTTTGCTCCAAAGAGCTTCTACATCAGGGTAGCGATTGGAATGAAAGTCACTCCATAGAACGGCATATTTGACTGCTCCCATTCTGTCCACAAAATGTGAGATTTGCCGCGGAAGGCATTTTGGATTATTTTGGAACTGGCTGAATTTAACTGTTAGAGCCCAAAATTTTATTGAAACTTTAATGAAGCTATGGTATGCAGCAAGGAACACGGATGAGACATACACACACCTGTACATCTGTTTGAGATCCTCACCGATAATAATGAAACTCTTACGACCTTCTCGTTGCTCCCATATACCCGTGCAGAGAACCTTCAAAAATTGGATCATTGTTTATAAAAGATTTTTATGAAAAGGAGCACAGGAAAGTTATGACATTTTTGCATGTAATTTAAGTTTATGTGAGCTGAAAGTAACCCGCTAATCAACTCTCCGATCTACGAATCACCGTTTAACAACGTCTGAAAGAGAAGCTGGAGCTGGAGTGACCAGCTTTCATATTGGCACTCCCAAATCAACACACATCTTTATACTGATGAAGATTTCAACGATAAACGATGAATCGTACATACCCACAACATTAATTTAATTCTAATGCCCTTAGATGAGGGTACTCGTTAGTTCAACTTATGTCTACAGCTTTGGCAAAAGATCTATGATTACCATGAGAGCTTCAGAACAAGAAGAAAGAAAGAAAGAAAGAAAGAAAGGCAGAAACTGCTGACTGAGAATGGGCTACGGCTGAAACTGAGGTAGACCAAATTCCTAAGCTCCAAGGGAAAACACGGAGTCAATCGTAGACGGTCTTGGGAAACCATCGAGAGACTACAGAACATCCGATACGTGTGGAGTGACCTAGGTGGTGATGGTGGTATGGACCAGGTTGTAAAGCTCGGATAAACGCGGCATGGAGGAGGCGTAGGTAGTCAATTGGCATCTTTTGCCGACGATGCTCTAGGGCGCTCAAAAGGAAGGTATACCGGACAATGGTGAGACCTACGATGCTCTACTGCAGCGAGTGCTGCTCGTAGGAAAGAACTACGACAGACAACTCCACTCAGCAGAAAGTAGGATGTCGGGATGGACCTGTGGTTGGACGCGTTTGAACTGGTGAGAAAAGAAGAAGGCAGGACAGTCATGCCAACAGCTAAAGATTATAGAACAGCGTCTACGATGGCACGGACACGTAGTGAGAAGAATATCGAATCATTCAATAAGGGAGACAATGAAGTTCGAGGCTCAAGGAAAGCGACCACAAGGAGTCCTAAAGAAGAGGTTGCGGTACGTAATCAAGAAGAACCTCGCCGAAGCTGAAGTAATGTCAGAAGGTGCAGTAGATAGAAAGAAGCGGAAACGTTTGATAAGAATAGTGGACTCTGCGACGGTGCTGGATCAACGCTAGGGAAAAGAATAAGATTATGAGGTGACGAACTAATGTAGAAATAGAATCACGGAGAAAAATCACCTGGTTTCTATTGCTAAAAACGTTGAATAAAGTCGCTATGTATCCTTTAGAAGTGAGCAGTTTGTTCCTAAGCATGCAGGAATCTAAAGTAAGACCATAATGGGCCTCATAGTGCACTGGATCTGATCGTCGCGTTTGCCAAACTCCCACATACCTGAAACGGAGTCTCTCACTTAAGAACTCACCATCGTTTTATGGTGGAAGACATAATCTCTTGTCGTAGTATATGGGTGCTCAGCGTAATGGAATAATCCAAGCAAGGAAAAACAGCTCACAAAACAATAAGCGATTCGGCCTGTTCACTTATATAATTAAAAAAAAGCCGAGAAATGTAGGAAGGTGTTTACCTTCCTCTCCCGTTTTCTGAGTACCCGCATAGATATGCCAGCCGAAGGCCATCGCGTTCAAACTTCAGCCGCTGTGAAGTCGCATTGTCAGATCCAGGAAACCACACCTACTCCAACAAACTACGCCATAATTACAGCACTTTGCGAAATACAACTTTGAAAGAGCAGTTGTAACAGTAATAATAATAATAATAATAATAATAATAATAATAATAATAATAATAATAACAATAATAATAATAACAATAATAATAATAATAATCATAATAATAATAATGAATAATAATAGATGAATTGATGACAAACTTCGTAGTCAGTGTCCGGAATTTCTTCCCAATAGGTGGTGAAGGTGGTTCGTCCTTTCTCCTCTTGACCACAGATCTGTGTTAGAACTAGATCTCTCTTCTTGTTTTCCCTGCAGTAATCGGGTTGAAATTATGTATTTCATAAAAAACGCCGTTTCAGTTCGACCTTAAATAAGCATACCCGTTTTCCCCAACGATGTCAAATTCGAGTAATTCGAGCAGAAGTTTGTACCCCTATTTATTACCGGAATTAACAATATTCAGAACAAATGTATAGGATTCGAATAGCATTCGAAGACCTCCTAACAGGCAACGCTGATATCAGAAGAAAGCCCCTCAGGGGTGTCAAGGCAGGGAAGTTGGGAAATACCGTCATTGGCGGTTTGCTATGAACCACCAATGACAGCGTTTCCCGCACACCTTTCCCCAAACTCTACCGTAACTCTTCACCTTTTCCATTTTTTCTTTGGTACCGAAAAGGACAAGAAGCTATGGATCCTCAACGACTTCCACATATTCCCTCTTACGCCAGTTGACTAGGGCACTAGGGTATTACTCTACGCTTCTCATGAAGTAAAAAAACTCATTAAAAAGGTAGTTTCTACTCACTTCACAGCAATCATGAGCTCATCGTACGTCATCGGACTGGGTTTGATGAAAACCGGTCCGGTATACTTGTGCATAATTGCGTAATATACGACTTGACGTTGACGAACAAAATAACCCATTGAAACCAGTCGGCCACCGAATTTCAGCGATATCGACAGCACATTGTCAACAAGGGATTCGTTTCCTCAACAGAAAGTAGTTTAGTCAAGTTTTATAAACTTTAAGCCCCAAAAGGTGAGACATGAAAAAGCTTGCAGCGAAAGCACTCGATCTTCCGTACGAGCTGACGCTCGCTATGGCAACAGCATCGATTAGTTGCACCATGCCGCGACGCAACCGCTTGCGTCGCATTCAGACAATTTTGGTAAGGCGAAGTAAATCGCAGCACGTATTTCGACAGGGATTTGTGACTTACCACTTGTGAGCACCCAATCCTGCTCATTTGGAGGAGGTGGGTGAACAATTTGCAGTGGACCAAGTCTATCGGCAAGCTGCATTTCAGGCCTTGCTGAATCCATCTGCAAAGGTAGCTAGATAGCAGTATCATCCAATATGTGAATACTTTTTTCAACTCCAAGAAAAATCGAAGAAGTGAACCGTCAAGAAAGGAAACCAGTTTGATTCGGTTAGGACTGAAAAAAGGATACGGGATAAGGCCTTTTGGCGTTAATCAATCCCGTCTGAGGGATGCGCCCCGCATTCGACTTCCTTCAGAATCGTAGTGACGTAATGAATGCGTTTGTGGTCTTTACAATGACTTGCGATGACCACCCGATGTTCAATACAATGCTTTTATCCACCCAGACGAATCTGGTACCAATTAATCGACCCCGGAGGGCTGGAAGGCTTGACTGGTCAAGGCGGATACCGATCGGGGACTCGAACCCGCGACCGTGCGCCTAGAATTAGGATAGGACTGATTATTCGGACAAAGTAAGCCATTTCCATTAGCAACTGAAACTGAATAGCAGGCAGTTTGGCAAATGATGTTAGAACTTAAACCAGCTTTCTCTAGTCACGATCGAGTAAAGGCTCAGAGCAAGTAGTTTCCAAGTATCTCTATAAATACATAATTATCCAAGTAGTTATTATAGAAATTGAAAACTTTCCAGTTCATCTGTATCGGCGACAATAGATAGTGACCACGTGGCATCCGAGAAATACAAACCTGAACAGGAATGACGGTTGGATGAACTCCTCGATTTGTTGTGCTCGGTGATAGTGGATAAAAATACCTGCAAGTTTCAGTATACTTCGCTTTTTTCCAACTTTTTCATAGTGTAAGGGACCGGAAATTGAACAATTAGAGAGGTTTGAAGTCTATGGTGGATAGAGCTTCAAAAAAACTTGGGCTGTTGTATATCAAGAAACGCCGGAAAGACTTACAGTACTTTTGATTTACACTGATATGAAATAATCAGAGTGCATCAAAAATATCAAAGTTCGAGGGCCCTTGTGTGGCAGCTGCAAGTTTCCAGCTGCAGAATAAATAAAAAAATATGTAGAACTCACGTTGCTGGTTGTGAAGGGACCGCAACATTTTGAATAGTCATGCCATGACTATTGATTTTCTGTGGTATCACGGTAAGAGCGAAAATCGATAATAAGGAGCGGAAGAGTTCTTGCATGAAATCAAATGCAATGTTTCGAAGTGAAGAAGCTTAGGCCCTTCTTCACACACAGTCCACAATCGCTGAGACAAACGAATTCCGGCCACACCCTCGGCCAGTTGACCGACGAACGATCAACAAATAGCAGCTGCATCACCTAGCCCAAAATAGAGCAGGTGAGAATTCACTCGAAAAGCTGTGGGCGCTTGAGGATGCCTTAAAAAAGAAACAATGTGAAAAGTTTGACGAGATCGTCTCATTCAAGGTTGCGCCATGCTCTATTTCTGTGTTGTATTCTTGAATCGCATTCGCAAGGTTTGTATACAAGCTTTATGAGGCTGATTAAAATTGAGGGTATTAGTAATTTGTTTTTTAGAATAAAGCAATTGTGTTGGGTATCATAGAAAGACATACGTGGACGTTGCGCCGTGCATTCCGCTTACGCTGAGATTCACAATGTGTAATGGACTATGTACCCACTTAGATTACGAATAGCTTGTGGAAGCTGATAAACAAAACTGTTCAAATAGACTAAGCTCATAGAAACTGGCCTATAGACAAAAGAGAATTGTTGGGACGAACACGTCCGTTCAGAAGCCGAGCGTACTCTGAAAGAAATAGCTTAGGTTCTATCTAAAAAGGAGGAGGCAATATTCATTCATCAGTAAAAGTAGTTTACCTTACCGCGTACCTTTCGAATGAAGGTTTTGCAAGGTGCTTAGTATTGCGGCCACATATTTTGTTACGGGAGGTGAAAAATGATCGAGTGAGAGATTACAAGAGTGTCAATAAAGACGAAGACCAACTTGCTCCCTGATCCTTCAATAGATACTCTATCACGTCCCTTTGCAACTTTAAATCTTACGAAGTGTGTCCCACATGTCGAAAGTCCTCCGTTCCCATCCTAATGATGTGCTAAACCGGAAGCACAAAGAACTGAGGGTGTCGAAATCGGTCAGAGTCAAAACAACGGCCACTTGTGGAGGAAGGGCTCCACAGAGCCCCTGAAGGAAGGAATTCCACGAGCACACTACCACCTGCGAGGGAAAAACTCTATGTCTTCATTTGTAGAGTAGTTCGAGATGTAATACAACCCTTGATCGGAGTACGATAAAACAGTCTGGACAGCTGCCAAAACTGTCCGCACAAATCAGTAGAGTGGCCTATCAAGTTTACAGTTCTCTACAACTTTCTCGAACACGTTAGCCTTCACCATCCGCCCTGTTCTCTATCACGGCTGGTGTACGACCATAGGAGCACCCCGCAAAGTCTGAGCAGACCACCTAGGTCGTTTTATTAGCCCCGTGTGAAGTCTAATGCTCTAGCAATTCAGGATTCCAGAAGTATCGATCCACTCTGCTTTCATTATCCCTTTCTTAATTTTTTACGATGCGTCTGTATCTCGATTTTTTTATCATAGGATGTGCTGCACTTCTCTCTTGAAAATCGAGATCGGCCTCAGCAAATTGGTTCCAGAAAACCCCACAGATCGAAACTAGGTCAACTGCCCAGCAGTTCTTATCTGAAGTGTATGTGCAGAAAACTCTCGCTCCTCCTGCGCACTGACCTCGAAGGTCTCTTGAGGAGTCTCTTGACCGTCCAACAACCGTTCCCTAGGCATGTGACCAATGGACCAAATGTTCCAGAGTTTGGAAATACAAGCTCTGAATACGGCAACTTGAAGGTGCTAAAGCAAATGGGCGCAGATAAGCAAAACTGAAGAGTAATGAGCCGATCTTCAGACGGAAGTTGCCCAAATTTCCAGCTCTGAGCCCTATGTAAGCTCTAAATCTACAGCAAACTGGAGTTTTTTAAACATCTTATCTCGGAGTCTTGCCAACCACAAAGAGCCCAGTACTGGGTGTACTTCTAAGGCCGCTGGAAACTTTATTCTTTAACCTTCAAGGCAACAAAAACAAGTGCACGACAAGATAAGACCGCTATAAACAATTTATTATCAGATTTAATTACTTCCAGATCTACTTTGGAGATTTTTTTCGTATTCCGTCCAGTCGTATTTACATTTGTATGGCATAAACCTGAAAATATCCGAAATAAAAATGGGAAAAGTCAAATTTTAGCAGATCAACTCTTGATGTGTATACCTGTCCGGAACACCCCTGAGTCTCAGTACTCTAAGCTCTTTCCACTTCTCGAAATCATTACGCGAATCACGAACACACAACAAAACAGAGCATGGTATAGTGGCCATGCTCAGAAGGCTGAAATGAAAAACAATTTGTATCGATCGATGAATAAAAAACACTTTTTTTACTCAAAGCGAAAGCTACAGATATTGAGTTGTTCCAGGAAATACAGCACTAGGCCTTAACGGTCGAAAGCTCTACTTGTTAAACTGATTTTTACATTCCGAAAAAGACTTTTCAAGGCTTTAACAGTCATCTATCGAGGCTAGTCTCGAGGCGAGTCTTGAAGAAAAGTCGAAATATAAACCCTAAGAAAAGGCAAAAAAAAACCAACACTCGAAGAAATGAGGTGTCCCTATTAACAGTAAAACTCAATAACGTTAAAATAAGAAAACCTTAGGAAAAAGAAAAAATCACGAAAAAAAAACTTATGGCAGGAGAGACTTACTAGGATAATCTGGCTCGCCCAGTGATACCATATAGAAACATATTCGACAACACAAAATTCGAAGCGATAGAAACAGCAGTAACACCAAAACCAGGATCAGGATTTTTGAAAATCTAAGGTAAGAACATCACTTAATAAGGTCGCTACCAAAAAGAATGAGACCAAGCAAAAATGAAGATAAAAATAACCAGCAATGAGGGAGGGAAAGAGTTCATTTCAACCAGGAAGGACAAATCAGCTGGAAGACAGCTCAGCTAACACATCATTCAGAGGTGTAACTGTAGTCCCAATCGATAGCGAAAATTCATTTCAGTACTAACGCCCTCAAGAGTAATTAGGGAAACATCTTTTATCACTGAATCCTACAAAAAATTAACCACGGAATAGAAGGGACTCGTAGATTATCACTATGGTGCTGAACTAGTTTCAAGAGACTACCAAGAATCCCAATGATATCCATACCCTTCAGCTACCCTATAGGTAAAGTCATAACTCAGAGGCTTTCACCGAAAAAATTGCTCTGTTAAACGGGACT
>UZAF01016961.1:31635-45735 GCA_900617895.1 Haemonchus placei
TCACTGTGTTGTTGCACATGTCGATGAGGTGAGGTAACAGAGGTGTCTACTCCGAAGGCCGATTGAAGGGTTTGGGAAAACCTTAAGTACAGCGGGTCTAAAGCAGCAACAAATAATACCAAAGTAAATTACAAAATTACGTACCTAGTAGCACTATCCGCAAAGGGAGTGGTGCGATCTTTGATCACGTCACGAGTGGACGCTGATACAGTAGATGTCTTTGAAGGAAAACCATAACCTGCAAAAATTGAGAAATTCACTTATAATCCGCCGGGAAGGAACTCGCATTTCAAAATAATTCGCTTAGCAAAGACCAGATACAAAAAATCTTTTAACCAAGGACTACTCAAAAAATCCACAAACCTGGTTGGACGCCAGCAGTTCCGTAGTCTACAACCGGCTCATTTTCTCGACCTTTCAGCATTCGAGATAACGCATGAACTCCTAGCTGCTTCTTAACACCGGCCATATCTTTCCGTTCTGAAACATCGCCCGTTTTACAAAATCCAAATATGTCGGGCTCATACAGCCTCACTCCCAGATGTGATGCTTCTACAGACCCCATCCTTTACGAAAACGGCATACCTTTCACTTTGAACAACCGCTTTTGCCGCTCGAGCTTCGGTTTACGACTGATCACCGGATTCAAATATTTGAACTGAAAACATTGAAATTGCAACAAGAAGAGGGAGAAAACTGAAAGCAAAAAACAAACCTCTGCAAATAAGTCTCCATGAGGCTCCAGTTGAAGGACCATTCCAGCCTGACCCGTCGGCTCAACGAAATTTCCCAGTTTCACAGCTGTGAAAGCGCACATGGATCGTGAATCACGATAAAACACTTCTATTTCCAGCTCCTTCGACTGCAATAAGGGAAAACTGTTAAGAAAATAATCCACCAAACAAGAATTATTGAAAAATGACCCATCAAACAAAAGAGTCAATAAATAAGAAATTAATCAACGCTAAAGCTAGGAAGAGTAACATATATAAGCTTGTCAAATATCTTACCCTATCTAGATCTACGCTAAATCGCTGATCCCATGCCTGCTGGCTGAGCGGTCGAGCTTCAGTATGTCCAACGATCCGACTATCCACTCGCAGGAGAGCTATGACTTCGTCAGACTGTCGTGTAACAGTGCTGAAACGGAGCTGCTCATTTGTTCAGTTGTTCATTGGTTCAGATATCTGAGCACTACCTGTGACTGCGTGTGGAAGATGTCCGAATTTTACTGCTTTTTGTGGTTTCGGTTGTCAAAGAACTTGAAGCAGTCGCTCCTAAAGCTTCAGCACGAGGGAGACGCCCAGGGACTTCACTGACCAAGTTCTGGCACCCTATCAGTCTTATCTGAAACCAAGAAAATGGCTAGAGCTGCAATCGCTGCTCAAGAGCTGTCCGTTTCATACAGTATTAACTAGAAAAAAACTCGAGCAAGCAAGATCCTACCTCTAATCGTCCACTCACAGCCAGTGACGGTGGCAGGGTACTCAGTCGCCGGGAATACAAGCTTCGTGGAAGACTAGCCGTCTTCGATGATGCTTCCTGAAACATTGAGCACTAGCAGGACTCCATAATGAAGTTCATAAAAAAGGCCGTTGTTTTCCTCAACGTCGGCGTTCTCTTTTTGTTTTATTTCGTTTACTAAGCAAATCTTGATAAAAAAATAACATGAAAGTGATAGCTAGAAGGGCAGAAACGGTAACAACATCATCGCGTAGTTCAGACTCACAGAAGGAGGGCTGCTGGGGGCTGATCCAGGAGGGCTGAAACGGCGATCAGCAAAACGTCCATGAGGTGATGAAGATGGCATACGAGTCTCCTCCATTTCATTTAGCAACTCTTTACGACGAGTGGACTCAGGTGGCAGTTGTTCACTAAAGGACGACAACCTTTTGCTGAACCACAGTGATAAAAAAATATACCACGCTCTTAGAAGGAAAAAAAACGAACAGGAAATAAAACCTATTAATGGAATGTGAGAAATGTGTTGGGAGCACAGATTACATCGCCGAACTCACATGTATTTCCTCAGCGCCATAAGAATGAGATCAAGTTTTTCTTCGGAAAGAATAAGTGTTTGCTGAGCCTGAAACCATAACTTAATAACCTACTCGCAAAAAGCCTAGTAGGTGTAAAAAAAAGTGAAAATAACCAAGATAAAAAATAAAAGCTCAGAAGTGTCTCACATCGTTTAGGCTCCGGTGATCAGTTTTTCTTTGAGCACGAAGTATTTTAACCATATTTTTCGCACCCTCGATGATCGCTGCTTCTTTCCATAAACGGAACAGGAGATCATCTATGACGATATCCAACTGCGATTTTGCTTCACTACCTAAGAAAAACAACCAATAGCTATGAAGAGTACGGTTCAAAGCCCAACAACATCCGAGAAAAAAAGAAACAAACCATTGCTTGAATGAATATCATGCCCTTGATGTGCAATCTTCTCTATTTGCATACGTAATAGAGCAATTTTTGCTTTGCTGTCCTATAATGGACCTAATACATTCAGAACACCGTATAGAATTAGGATTTATAAAAAGAAGAAAACTGACGTCGAGCATGTTTCTGGAATCTTCCAAATACCTTCTACTTGCAGACGTGTTGGATGACATAAACTTCTCCAAACCATCTTTCACCTTCATTTCCTTGGCAAGATCTTTCTGAAAGTACTTGTAATAGCAAGGATTGATCCCATACTGCTAATGATTCAACAATCGTGATATAAAAGACCAAGTAAAAGTAATTTCCTTGAATAAATGAAGTGGCCACATTCAAGCCAAAACCAACTCGATGAAATCACGTCAACCGGAAAAATCGTATAAAATGTGAGAGGAGACCCTCCACGATGAAAATTATCCTCATTAAACCATTAGGATTAAAATCACAAAGCAAAAGTTTTTTCGAACCTGCAGGGCAGAAAGCCTCGAGTTTTCAATGGCATGATGAGTTCTTCGCTCATTCACATCAACATCACTTGCTAAATCAAGAGGAGCTCCAGTAGCTCCCAAAATTGGTTCATCGCACCTTGACTCTTCATCATCTGAAAGAATAAGGATGAGCTCTCCCAAGTAGCTGGCTCAGCTTCAATAGAGTGGGAACATTTCCCAAGCTGCAGATGGTTTTCCTGGCTGTATTAGTTGAATTCAAGCAAACCCAAACAAAAGAGCTGGTCCTCATTATTTAAAAAGACAGAAACCGCATCAGATCCATCAGAAACCAGATCACTTTCACTCGAAATGAAACCCTTTCATCTCTCTTAAGATTGCATCCGCGTATTTCAAAGATTGACTACCGTAAAAACTTCGGGAGCGAAAATTTCGCTGCGCCCAAAAACGCCGCACATACTCGTATGAGAGACAAAGTACATACTTCTCGATTGATCAAAACTTTTGCTTTTTGGACGATCGAATTGAAAGCGTGTCATTCACTCGATAAAAAATTCCACATCTTTTCATTTGCAATGAATCGCCAACGGCTGACGTCCGTTAGTGTTCATCACAATACCCGTCGAAGGCAATAAATATGGCGATGTGAACGGAGCCCCGTTGTGTTCCATATGTTTATTCATTTCAGAATAAGAAAAATTGTATGGCTGGCACCCTGAAGGAAAGCCAATGGAATCACTTGCTGAGGATGGATTTCTATTCCCCTCGGTTCACTTATATCCATACATGCACTACAGCTACTCACTCAATAAATTAGTAAAAGCTCGGCGCGGAATAGCGCAACCATTAAATGGATGGCTTGAACTCCCGCGAGACAAAAGTGGCAGGACGTCCCTGGAGAGTAAAAATGTTGGCAGAGAAGTAGCCTTGGATTCGAAACAATCAACCCAGACATATCAAATGCATTTCGCCCAAGCCAGCATAACCAAGCCCCGGCATTATCATCGGCATAAAAGAAGCATGCATAGAATGAAAAATTATTGTGGCACAGCATCAATAACATGCATTTGGGAACGAATAATGTCGGAGATGCACGGTTCTTTGTTACATATTCATACTAGGGAAAATCTTTGAAAACAAATGACTACAAAAAAGTAGGAAGAGGTAAGACTTCACTAACTGATTGATATCAATGTCAAACAAAGGGAAAAACACTTCCCGATCGATGGACTGCAACAATTTTACACAGCGAGGGCGCTGCCCGATTTGACCAGGATGGAAAATATTTTTGTTATTACCACCGTTGAATGATTCCAAAGCTATCAGTGCGAGTTTACCTTGCCATTGCACCAATCGAACATTACCATGGCTTTTTTNGAAATGTACCCTCTATGCCGCACAAAAGTGTAATCATTACCATGATGACGACATTTGTCATGATCGATGGTTACTTGCCCGATTCCCCATGTTTTTGTTGAAGCGAGATTTGTGGACATAACTTTTCGAGATCGAGAAGGAATGAGTAAGTGCTCAAAAAGCAGTAACATGGTGGGTGGGAAAAATGGGGATATAATGCTTCTTATTCTTTTCCTGTGGTCCATAAAAAGCCATAATAATGGATTTCCCAAAGTCATAATTTGTAAGTAATCCCTAAAATACAAATGCCCAAATTCCAATAAATGGTCCCCCTTGTAAATTACATATTAGCCTCTCATCGAATTTCCTAGATAGCAAATCAATTGGATCAAAACTTAAGCCAAATGATAATAAATTTAACCGACCAAAAGCACCCGTATCATAGACATCGAGAATTTGAAGATCGTCTTGCATGTCACTAATCTGATCGCTGAGATCTCGAACCTCTCTCTTTAAATAATCCAACTGCTTCTTTCCATTTGTTGCCTTCTAGAAATAACAGAAATTAGGTAATTAAAAAGGCACAGATCAAGTATCGGTACAAACCTGCATTTGGACATATCCGGCTTTGATTCTCATTTGCTTCTTCACTGCTGATCGTATGATTTTCTTCAATTCAATTACCTAAAACAATGAAATAAACGCATTATATAGATGATCATTAGAAAAATGAAAGTAATCTGGACCTCTTTTTGAATACTTCGCTCATCCTTAATCGAAAACTGATACTTTTCAGCAAGTTGAGCAACTTCCTTTGGGACTGATTCGCCACTGAAATTCAATTTGAGTTGTCCGAAAAAAGTCGAGGAGAAAAAATGAGGCAACCAACCTAATTAATGGTGAGTCGGGAGATCCGTTAGACGAACCAAGTGACGTTGGCGGTACGACTTCCGCCATCGTTGACAATCCTTGAACATTATCAGATTTAGTGACACACCATGTTATGGTATGCATAATTGTTCTGTCGGGGGCGACGATATCAGAACAGTTGTTTTGGGGCTGGTGCTAGCTCTTCAGTGGCCTTCAGTGGTGCAGGAAAAAAGATGGTTCCTAAACGTCAGAGGGAAGCAAAATGCAACAAAATCTGATGATTCAAGGGGTTTTGACGTTTTTGGAAAGTTTCCAACTAAATATTTCGAATATTTCAGATGTTATTTCACCATATCATTGCGTCAAAGAAAAAAAAGCTTATTCAATCAAATGTCTATTGAGTAAATACTGCCTCCGCGAGTCAGTGCAACTTTGCAAAGGAAAAACCGAGGCCGAAGTAATCAGGACCAGTAATAAATGGTACCAAAAACAAAATATCAGTCACTCCCAGATGCAAACGATAGTTATCGGTGTAGGACTCAAATTCTTTCGCGATAAATGCTTGAAAAAAAGTCGATAAGGGCCCGAAATTTCACGATAAAGTTTGGAGAGAACAACTTTAGACAGGTACATCAATGAACAGTGAACGATAACAAGTAAACATGGTAAAACAACAGTGAAACGGTCACGGCAAGAATTTGCCGAAAAAACTGAACTGGAAAACTTGGCATCATCGAATATACGGTTCATCGAAAAGAAATGCATCCTACCATCCATCCATTACAGCCTCATTCTACAATCATAGAGGTCATAAGCAATGAATATATAAATTGAAGCATCAACATTAATCATTTATAATGTCTCAAATATGTATTCGTTCCTAGACAGATGTTAGATGTAAAAACAACAGGAATTAAGCAAAACATGAATACTTCACTCTTTTTGAAAGGAAAAATTGAGAAATACCCAAGACCTGGCGCATCATAACAAAGCTCTTTGGCATACTATCGTTTCTTTAACAAAAGACTACTTCATATAAATATTTTCTCAGAGATATCGGAGAATACAGCAGCACCACCAAGTTCCTCCTGTTTTCAGCTCGTAGTCGAAATCGCAGCGCTGCTACAAGAAATCTGCGATTTGGATTGGAGCGCGCTATCTTGCAGCATTTCGAGACTTTCCAAAACAATTTGCTATTTTTTTAAGTGCGATAGTGCACCTTAAAAGTAGCTTCCGCGGAATTTGTTAGGAGGTCGAACAACACTTCTCAAGAAATAAATTAGATGAACGATTTTGCGTTTTATGTGTAGTAGGGGATGAGACATATTGCTCACGCCTCCGACGAACAACAATTTTTGGCGAATACAAATTCCATTTTAAGCTCGAAAGAGTAGCATTCTTAAACATGATACACTGTCAATTTCTGAGTTTCTAGAAAGAGTTTTATTTCAGTAGCAGCCAAACCGCTTCAATTGTTTTTGTTGATTTGCTTGTATACATCCGGGGTGGAACCACATAAGTGCTTCCCATCTGATTTGATATTAGAAGTATGAGAGCGAAAAGATTTGAAATGTGAGAGGAACAAGCTAAACTGACAAAGCAAACATGAACATTTCCCATGGTCCTGTCGCGAAGCACTTGATCTGCAGTCGCTGATGGTTGCGAGGGTCTATGGAAAGTTTGCGGTGTTAAGTTTTGAATGAAGAAAACCAGACCAGAGTTCACGGAAATCGAAACAGAATTCACTGAATAAGAAGAGCTTCCAGATATGATACCAAGAGGCTCTTGCTTACGAGTAAAAAGTGCAAAAGTTAAGAAAGGTTTTGAATGTGGGTGAAGGGGATGGGAATCGTGGCGCAACGATCGGGGCCCTAAGGATGTGGGAGCTGCATCACTGGTGATTCTTGTTGTGTGTTCAAAGTGCTGCTGCCTTTTTGAATGAACGCGAGAGCCTCTCTCCCAAGAATCGCTGATAAACAAATCCCCACTCTGGGCGGCATTTTTGAAAAGGCATCCGAACTTTCCTTATCAGTTTAAGTACTTGTTGTCGGGCCAGAAAGTTCGGCTGGGCCACAGTTTAAGGGTTACTTCAGTACGGATGAGTAAGTCAGCTCACTAATACCGTTCTCAATTAATTATTGAGATAGGTGCCTCGAAGAAAGGAGGACTTGCAGAAGGTCGCGAGCGATCGATAATCATATTTGGCACTGGATACGGCTGCGTTCTATGTTGCTGATCTGAGACTGACTGTACGCGGGTAGTTAATTGGTAACTGTAACTGGTTTCTGAGATACTATCGAAATAAACGATCGATTACAAAATTGCTGGCTTCCAAAGCATTCTAGAGAATACTTATAAGTACTATATACAGAAAGATAAGGACATGGTACACGGTTGAGCATGACTAATAGTCAATGACGTCTACTGACAAATTGGCGAAGGGAGAAAGTATATCGATGCCTGGCCAAAGGGCAGTACTATACCAGGGCATGCACTACTATTTTGGTAAAGTAAAACCACCCCTATCATTGTTTCGTAACAAGTACAATTTATTTTGTAATACTGTAACACGCGATCCTATCCTTTCAGTTGTTCCTATTGTTAGAAGGGAGTCGCCTACCAATGAAGAGATGGTGTAGTGGCAAGTAGCGCACTAACACACACGCATGGTCCAAGGTTCGAGTCCCATATCGTTACTCGTCTAGGCTGACCAAGCCTTCCATCCGCCAGGGTTGGTTAACTGGTACCAGACCCGTCTGGGAGGATAAGAGCACTGACTTGTACATCAGCTGGCCACCGCCAGACATTGTATAGGCTGCATGCGCAGCCAATGCGGCACTGCGGTTTTGATGGTAAGTCGAATGCGGGGCTCATCCTTCGATGGGATGAATTAACGTCACAAAACGTTCAACTAAACTTCAAACAGATCACCGTATTAATCAACTCATACATCAGTAAGCTCCACTGGAAAGATATGGAGTCCCGCAGATCGTCCTAGTTTGAAGAAATTAAAGTTCTAACCACAAAACTCTGATAATAAACTGTGGCCATCCAAGGGTAAATGACAGACACTCGTGCAAGAAAATACTCCTTGGACCATTCTATAGGCTTCATATGGGACCAAAAAGTGACAAAAATACTGTGGACCTAGATTTTTTCACAAGTTTTTGGAAACTACAAGAGTTTCACTAAAAGACAGGAAAGTCATGAAGTCTGAAGGTCGGTGCTGAAATGATTTTCAAATTTGCTTTTCGTGGAACTAACGATTTCAAGAGGTGGAGGAACATTTGATCAAGGGGAATAGACGATCTAGGGTTCCCATATAGGAATTTTTGAAAAACCTGAAGATGAATAGTATAAATGCACTAAACAAGGCACTGAATTCTCTGGCTCACATGATCGAGTGACCTATAGGTTCGACTTGTAANTAGTAACAAGTCGACCGCAAATCGTCGAAAACATTCTATACGATATCTTTGAAGCATGGAATTTTAAGCCGCAAAAAACGTTCATTTCAATTCTAAAAAAAGGATAATTTCAGATCAAACTAAGGCACATTCTTTCAGAGATTAACTGCTTGCTAAAACTTCCTTACTCATTGCTAAATGAAGTAAAATCAGAAGCATAAAAAGGACGTGACGTGACAAAACGAGACAGCCGTGTGCAGTCGGAACACCTGCCAGAGATTGTGGGGAAAAACATGTTGTAGAACCAAGTTTCTGATAATTCCGTCGTACACCGTCAAAACAACAATTTGCTTAAGTGATCTACGAAGTCGGGGCTATATTCCGGTAGTTCTGGGCTATTTTTCAGGAAAACATAAGAAATGAAAAACGATTTGACCAGTCAGACATGTGATTATCCTCTTCATCAGGGGAAGAAGTTCATGTGACTCCTTCGATGTGATGAGTAAGCTCGACCCTGCTCAAAGAACGAACGCAAGTTCGGACTCCGCCCAACGTTGAACGTTTTGCCCCCCAGCCCAACAACAAGAGCCTTATGAAGAGCATTGCGAAGTGCAGCCGAAATAATAGGGAAGAAACCAATCGAAATATGTGAGTATTCATTGTATGAATCCAGCTTAGAAAACTTTGCTCGTATGTGGTAAGCTATGGTATTGGCTAGTGTACCATTCGACAGATATGCGACTTATTTTCTTTTTTTGGACTTGGAAATGATGGAAAGTGCAAATTTAGCTTTGAATATTTATATTAATAACAATATTATTATATAAACAACAATACATTATTTCGTACATTCCTGATAGAAGGTCAGAAATGCTAGAGGGGGAAGCGCTTGGTNCTAACAACCTCGTGGCAGAAGCAAAATTATCAATTAATAACAATGTCATTTTTTTCATAATTCAATTTGCTTAAAAAGTCTTCCTTAATATATTTTTAGCGTTTACCATAGTGCTCTTTCCAAAGTCAAGTTCCAAGTCATTTATGGAAATCGCTTAAAAAGGAAACGCCCGATGAGGAAAAGCATAATGAATATGGCCGGCAGCACATCGTTCTTTCGAATTTTTGTATAATCTTATCCTTATTATATGTGGGCAGGCATCAGCTTGTTTTGAAAAGCACGTTCTGTCTTGAAACCAGAAATTCTCTGTTTTCTTCGGGCGCTGAGTTAAGCCGCTCAAGCTGCTTGAAGCAAAACATCTTTGTTGTCGTTTGATTTACAGGTTCAAAAGTGCAGGGTAAACTGAAAATCTTCTCATTGAAATGTAGCTAATCTAGATTTTATTTGAATATTATTATGTGTTTTAGCCTATAACGGGTTATGTGGTATAGTGGAAAGCAAGGCCCTACAACACGATAGTGCACGGTTCGAATCCCAAATCGTGCCAGACTTGCAGGGGGATAAGAGTACCGACGGGCACATCGGCTGGCCAACGCAGGTTATTGCATCAGCCACAGACGCATTCAATCGGCCACTACGATTCTGACTGGGTGTCGAATGCAGTGCGCATCGCTCAGGTGGGATTGTTGAACGCTGAAGTTTTCATAATTCCTCTTTTATAGTGGAAGGTGATAAATATAGATTTGTGAGGAAAACCATATCCCAAAAAAAGATAGGTCCACCGAGTCTGTTCGGAGTTAGCTGAGACTTTATTCTCTGCTCGAACAACCTCATCCTTTCAAAGACCTCCAAAGTTTTTCTTCAGTGCAGGATTTGTAAAGAGTGTAAGCCAAAATTAAAAAAAAACACCAAAGATGTAACAGTAAAAACGGTTATAGCAGTAATATAGAATACTTAAAATACTCTCTATTTGGAATGAAGGCGCTCAGGAGTAGGAAATAAGGGCAGTTTCTCTTGTTTCTTCGATGGTTACCACAGAGTCCTCATTACTGTGACTAATCTTTTGAGTAATTGAATGTGATGTCTCTGGAACTAGTAAATACTAGTAATTCGAATGGATTTCGATAGAAGGAATCAACTGCCGGGGAAATTTTGATGGTCTGAGAGGGAGCATCGGCAGTTATTGCTGAATTTACTTGTCATTGAACAAACAATTAGAACAAGTAGACAAGTGACTGGTACTACTACTTTACCATAGTTGTGTCGCCGTTAACATCATGCTAATCACATCACGCATTTACTTGGGAGGAATGGTTGATTAACGGCGTAACCAAAGTGTGTTCTATTGCCAGGTTGGAAAGAACTACTTACTGACGAGATCTTTCGAGTTATTGGAGGCATTCCCTGTGACTGTTTTTCTTACTTAATGTTGTCGAAACAGGTATGGGTAAAGTGACGATGATGTTACATCCATAGGGACACCCTAGATAGATTGATAAAAGTAAAAATTACTTGTAACGAAGATATTCTCTACTATTCCAATAGGTTCCCACCTTTCATTAGGGTGCTGTTCATTCTGCAGTACAAGTTTCTCTGAGAACGTTGATAAAAGTAAATTAAGTTCAAAGTTTTGTTTATAAACTCTATTTCAACTTTCACATGTTACAGTAAATGAAACTGGTTCGATATGCCCCTCCCCTTGCACTTTTCGTTGTCAGCTCTCTGCCACTTCATATATGTGGGCTCCAAACCCATATCTACCCTTCATCTTTAGATAACGAAGAAGCAAGGGTCATGGAACCAATGCTCCACCTAGTTAGAAGTAGTAAAAGAAAATGCTCTACGAAATTGAAGCGTACCGTAATGACAATTGTCCACACCCCGGATTGGGTCCCAACCAGAAAATAGTGGATGCTCGATTACTGTACGAGTCCAGGCGCTAGAAAATGAAACTATGGACAACACTGGCTTATTAATTAGGATTTAAGTAGTAGGACCAGTTGAGTCACTGTAAACATGTTGTGTAAAAAATGCAAATATTATATGTAAAAATAATAACAAAAAATAATAATGTAATGTAACAATGTAGAAAGTGTTTATTAAAATTCGTTTAAAATGACTAGAGTAATTTTTCTTGAAAGTTTTCACAATAAAACAGCCTCGAAAAGTTTGGTTCTTTTTGTTGTTACCCTGAAGGAACACTGGTTATACGTTTGGGATACCTGGCAGGGCAGGAAATGTCGTCCGCTCGGAGGTGGGGCTAGCATTAAAGGCATGAGCTTTAAAACGTTTCAGAAAGGGGACTTTAGCATCTTATTGAATGACTTTCAGGGGCATAGACAATTTTTTGTCCTTCTTGCATCACGAACTGATGCTGGATGGCTTTTTTTGGTGTCTGGAATGCCAACTTTTTGCAAGTCTGCACTTACATAGTGGGTATGAAATTTCTTAACATTTATGGTTAGTCATATGAGTTCTAAGAAGGGCTCTGCGATTTAATCAAATACAGCAAATTCTTTTCATTCCAGGATTAGTTTCTCATGATAATTCCTGGTTATGATAACAATAGAATATTTATTTAATGGCAGCTAGAAAAGTTTTGTTCAAGGTGTACTGTGCTCGTGGGATAATGGACTAGTGCGCTCCTTAGGGTTGAACTCTCGGTGGGACCCAGTTTCATCCTACGCTCTAGAAATATGATGGGCCCAGGGTCAACATGGGCTTGTTAGAGGGGAAACGACATCATTATCTTACCACTGCTTTAGTCCTGGCTCAGCCTTGCACAAGGGATATAAATTCGCAGACGGCTATTTTCTTTCCAAACTTTTTTATTTTTTTAATTATAAGGAAAGTTTTATTTTTACATATTAATCGATAATGAAGGAAAAATTATGTCCCTCGCATTTATTATATTAAAGTTCATTTCAAGTTCATTCTTTTTGCAATGTATGGTAATCTTTGTATGGTTAGAGAAGCAAGTTACTTGAATAAAGTTAATAGCCAGATTGAATAGAATATGTTAATTATTAATCAGTCGATACATTAAAAGTAATGAATAAAACTTAATAACTAAAAATACATAAGGGGATAGATGTATAAATAACAGAAATGAACGAATAATCTAATTTAATTGCATCAACATCGTCATTAAGTCCTCATTCAGCGTCAAATAATATTTTAATTATCTTAAATATTCCAAAAATAGCTTAATATTTAGAACAAACCTTTGTCAATGCTGCAAGTTAGCTTAGAACAATAAAACTTCAAATTTACCAATGCTATTACTTGAAAGAATGGTTGCAGAACAGTGATTTCTTGAGGGGCTATCTCTGAAGTAGGAAATGGGATGCCGTGAAGAAGTGATGGGGCCACAGAAAGTAATTATTTTGAGTTGATGGATAGTTTCTTACAAACTACCGTTCAAAGTCAAAGTTCTTGAATCGAGTTTTGTAAAATGCGTTTGCAAGTTTGAAGGGGTTTCAGGGGACAGGCTGCAGGATTCTCAAACACCTGAAATAAGTTAGATTCGACTGCTATTCTACTGAACAAGTAAAGCTCCAAAACTAATGTATGAAGGACCTTCGAGATGGCAAATCTACAAGTACCATTACAGAAGAAGGACCATGAGTTCCAAGTCCAAGCACTTACATAGTTAAGGGCTACACGGGTCATCAAGGGTGATCTCTCTCAGAGCAATCAGTCACTTTTGGCAAACAAGCTGTACGACCTAAGCTAAAATTGTATAAGGAGGTTACCAGTTGGGAACGGACTTGGAGCAACTTTAAAGAAACTCCGAATGGTCACCGAAGGCGCTGGTTGAAATTGAAAAAAGCTACAAGCGTGAGCATTTCCAGAAATTGGCTTTTGCCCTAAGTTTTCCTCAAGTCGCCCATCTTTGTGGATGGGAATCCGAGCTCGGTGTCGAAAACATTGCACGACTTGTCCAGCTGTCTTGCTAGAAGCTTCACCAGCTCGACTGAAACCTGACATCTACGCTCTGGAGATGATGCTTTTCCAAAACAAAGAGGAAAACATTACAGAACTATATGCTCCGTCAAGATTCGATATTGCCCCCACTTGCTTGACATCCTTACCCGAGCCCAGTTCGAAATTTTCCCTAAAGTCGTTTTCGCCCCTTTCAAATTTCGTGGCAAAAAGAACTGCGCTCGAATCCCATCCTATTGAATGGCTTGGAAGTTCGACTTTGAACCAATCTTTGCATTTTTCTTTTATATATAACTTTTACTGCTCAGGCTGTACAATGATATTTGAATGAATAATCTCCTATAAGGATTTTGCTTTCACAGGAGAAAGAACAGCAGGGTGAAGAGTTGCTGGAAGCCTCATTCCTAATCTTGAGGAGTAAATCTAACTTGTTTTCCTTAAAGTAGTAGATCCACGCTGTTGTTTGGCCGAATTCATGCAAAACTGACTTCAAAAATCTATCAAACAACTCAGCAGACCTCCACAGAAAGCCCGACAGGGGCTTTTGTCCGTTTAACAGGCCACACCTCTGAGCACTGACATAACACTATAGCACTTGAAACAGCGAATAATTTCCACAAAGTCCATGTGAAAATGCAAAAAAGCCTCGATATGAAAAAGTGTAGCCAGCTAATTGAAGAATGTAATAAACACAGTTCTCCAGCAATGACTACATGCCCCAGTACAATCAGTATTAGTG
>UZAF01016961.1:46475-56933 GCA_900617895.1 Haemonchus placei
GTTTTTTGACCTCGACGAAAAGCAAAGAAAAGCAGATGTCGAAAATGCTAATTTTTTCTTCCTGGATACTCCATTTTCAAGCCCGAAAAAAGATGAACAATTGAACCATCCTAAAAACAAATAAAACAATTTTGTAGAGGAGAAGGAGCTCTTTCGAATGAATGCATACACTTTGCTGAAAAACAAAATAATTCGTTATAAAATAACTCTAACGCAAACTCTACGAACTTATGTTACAACCCAATATATTTATTAATAAATTAAATTTTTTCAATAATCAGCACTGATTATGTAACGTGTAATCCAATATGTCTAGATCATTCTCCATTTATTATCGATGCTTAATTACTGATTCATTTGCTCAACTCTATTTAAGTTAGACTTTTCTCTTTTCTCTCTTCTTTTTCTTGGTCTCCTCTCTCTCTCTTCCTCTTTTCTCTTTCTTTATTCTGTTATTATCAGATACCAATGTTTGATACCAATTTTTACAACTTCTGTAGTTCAAGTCATATTAATCGTTTATGTTCCCAATACTAGTACAAAAGATCTCAATGAAAACATGACACGTTTTTCATCTGTAAAAGCTGCATATTTTGGAACGAAGTTTACAAAAGTACTTAGTAAGTATGTCTAAAATCTCCTTAATGTTTTCTTCCCAACGGATTTACCGAGCTTTTCTTCATCAAATCTAGTTAGCTTTCAAAGCAAATCTCGTCAGTGTCATTGAAGTTGTTGTTGTTGGATTGAAGAGAGAATTTCTTTGAAGAGGTCCATTCAGCAATGAACTCATTCCCGTTTACGCCGTTGGTTTTTCATTCCGTTTGAATTCCATTTACTTCGTGATTCTCATCATTTCGACCGGGACATCGATCGTATCGAAGGTTCATAGTCGCTTTTACCAACTTGCATCACTATATTTAAAAAGTTATTTCGAGGTTTTAAAAATGCATTTATAGTAATATTGTCAGAGTTCAGTAACGGAAACACAGCTCAACTTACAATTATAGTGCAGAAAGACTTTTTTGACGATTCTTGAAGTAAAAAAAACAGCAGGAACTTATCAAAAAGCTCAACGGGAGTTCAGACTTTCAGTAGTCGCATGTTCAGTGAGCCCGATACATAAAATCGGATGCAGCTCACGCCATTCCCCTGCTCCATATGGGCACAAGGATCACCATGCCGCTTTTGATGTGCCCAAATAAAAGATCCTACAACTGTGAACAGCCGTATGTTCGTCTGACGTTCTGAAAGATTCAGCAGTTGGCCTGTCGAGTCCATCAAGTCCAACTGTCCACCTTCAAATTGAAAAGTGTACCCCTTCAGACGGCTCTTCATTACTCTGGAAGCCTTGGCACAGATATAATGGATGTGAGCTCATTTGTATCGCCCACTAAATCAGAGGACGACCGTCAGGAGCATCAAATCCTTCGATTAAGTGAAGAGGCCGGCATAGGTTGATGTATGCTTTGTTGAGGGGAAAAAGATGAAGGAAAGAAATCAGGAAATCGAGGCATTCCTAGGAAGCCTTCGCCGATGACGCCAAATGTCAGGTAAAACATGGTAGTGCCAGGTTTGCCGTCAAATCGGATATTCTAAGCCGTTCTGTGGAAAAGCTGTCAGATAAATGGTGTGCTGACACTTCGAATGGAGCTCTTGTATTGGCATGGTCAATTCGAGTTTATACGAACCATATTTCCTAAGATTTTCGAGAATTCCCTCAGGAATCTCTCGTCGCAGAGGATTTTCAACCTTGTTTAGAACTTTAGCTTTAGATGTTTGGTAATTTCCGAGCAGAGGAAACTGTGTTCCCTCCAGAGACCTTTTACTGTTTCAAAAGCATCATTTCTGAAAAAAAAAATTGTGGTCGTTCCAGTGGAATGGGGTTTACATTTTTTTTCTTCTTCGAAGTGGCTCAATATGTTGCTTGAGCATAATTTTTCGCAGTCCCCATGGACTTTCCCTAGGAGTCATGTAGGGGAGACGGGGGAAGAATCGTCCACGGGCTCCCGATTGGAGTGAAAACGCGAAGTTTCCAGGTTGTTTGCACTTGCAAGTTTAGCCAGAATCTGCCCGAACTATTGCCCAAACCCAGTTACCTGCCCTGGTAATGGGATTTTCCGTGATTTTGTTTTTCTTGGGTTTTCTCGGAAAATTTGGAAACCTACCTATCTACAGGGCCATCACATTCAACTTATCTGTTAGCGTGAAGGGAAAATCTAAGACATTCATAGACCATCCCATTAAAACAGGTTAGGGATTGATCGTTCAAGCGGATGCCCTGTTTTTCAGGAGCAGTTCATTAGCGAATGTAATTTCAGAGTATGAAGGTCTATTCTCTCAGGAGATTATTCATTAAAATCGTCCTCACGAAGGAAACGATCAACAGCAGGCTATTGAATGAGTTTGAGAATTTTTTTGTTTCTCAACGAACTTCACGACAGGAGATGAAATGATTAAGTTAAAGGAATTAATTTTGTAAATATTTTTAGCTGATACATATATTCCCAGGAATGATATCACTGAGGAGATGCACAATTTGTCTGCAGTACTCGTGGTTACTCGGAATTACTTATAATTACTATGCACTATCGGCTATTCTTGTAGTGACTCTAAAATGATACTCTCAACTATTACTATACTAAAAATATTCTTTTCACTCCACAACACCACTTTACTTAGCTCTATTACTCTCAGCGTAATAATTTTTTCGATGGGTTTACCTCGAATTCGCACATAATTTCCTGGAAATCAACACTAATAGCTATTATGAGGGAGATAAACTTCCTCTCGATTATAAGGAAGTATTGGTTGTTTGTAAACAACTGAGTCCCTGAAGGCCAAGAGGACATGAGTTGCAGAGTTCGCTGTTGAGGGATGAGAGTTTTGGGAGACACTACATCATCAACAGTATGTGGCTTTAGTGGCATCCCCTCTTCATATCAAACTTAGTCCCATGAGAAAACTCGTTGATATTGGCCAATTCAAGACATTCATATTGAATCTATGTAAAACAGTATACAAGTACAAAACTGCAGAAACCCTTAGGGAACTACTGTCCATGGATTTCAAATGTTTTTGGAAGCCCGCCCAAAAGTCAGAAGTAATTATTTTTTAAGTGTAAGATTGTTTGGAGCTCGCGACAGGGACGAATGAAGACGCTGCTGGCGCCCACTTGAAGAAATCAATGATCAGTGGGACGGCAGGTGATAAGGGCGAAGATTTTTTGGGGGCTTATAGAATTCTCCGAAAGAATCCAATCAAATTTCTATGCTCTTTCTATCCGTCTTCTTCGAATATACTTTTTTCAGAACCGTTTCACAGCCTTATAATATGCCCGTGAGATAATTATAGCGCGTATTTGAGGATATCGACTTCACTGGTAACCAAACCCTAAACTTTCAGTGTAAACATGCTGGAGGCCACTTTTAGTTTTTATTATCAAAGGTTCTAAGAACTTTTGTTCAGCTTGAAATTTAGGAGGTCATGTCGTGTGATTCTTCTTAATAGTACATTCTAACTTGTCCAGCGTTTTTTTTAATAGTAAGTAAGTATATAAAAATTTCAGAGCCGGGAAAAATGTTTATTTTGCGGCTTGGTTTGAACTTATTGTTGAAGTTATTGTTAAGCTCCAAGCTGATGCTTCAACACGCCAATGCTTAATCTTAAGGGTTCTCAGAAATGACAAACTTTTGAAGGGACAGCTCCCCCAGTGTGTAACCCCAACCTTGGCTGATACCCTTTTACTCACGATCAGGAACTTCAAATTCAAACCTCTATCAGAGGCAATTTGAGCAATAACAAAATCTAGCCGAAAAATTCTCCTTTGTGCCGTCAGATTGATTAATTTCGTCATTTTTATTGATTCAATTCAAATTCAGTCCAACTTGATCGGTTTTATAGCTTATTGATGAGCAGTTGTCTGCAAGCAATTTTGATCTACTGAGTAATCGATTGCTGATTGACTAACCATCGTTTGGGACTAAAAAAATCGTTTTTTAAGATATCGCTTTCCTAAATCGTTTCTCAATAGCAGGGCATTAACATATCATACATAAACATTGTGTCAGTATTGTTTACTTGTTAAAAAGTACATGTTTATTGAAAAACATNCAAGTATATGTGCTGTAGTGTATCCTCTAGCATCCCACCTCGTCAAATGTTTTCTTCTTATGAAATAACAAACAAACAGCTACAAAATACTGATGCTCTAAAACGTCATCCATACTATTTTTAGGTTTTTGAGAATGTGTTTTTTGACGCTAAATTCAGGTCTTGAATTATTACAGTAAATACGCACGATCGCCTTCAATACAATCAGCAACAATACAGTGAGCATTGTTTACTTATTAAAAATTACATGTTTATTGAAAAAATGATCTGTGGCTCTATTGATGGTTGTATTCAAAGAAACTTGTTTGCATTTGTTTTCAGTGGAGTCTATCTCTTTCATAATAGAAGGTAATTCGACGTCATTTGTTTTGGCCTTACAAGTTTTCTTTGAAAGAGAAGAAACGTTTCTGAGTAGAGCGGCGGTTTATTTTTCTGCACTGTATTTTTCCTGTATAAATTTGAAGTTTTATCCCTTTAAAAAAATATGGTCCCCATTTAGAGGACCGTAGTTTTGTTCAAATATTACTGAATCAAGGTTGTGTGAGGTTTTGTAATCATAGAATTGGTGCAGTTTTGATCTACCGTTTTTGTTGACTGCTGTTATTTCGACGTAGTAAGTGATACGAAAGTCTCATAAGTTTGGCCTCAAACCCGTACTTATGCTATCCGGTCACAGGGCTCTTATCCCTTACGCTACTGGAACCCCGCTGGGAGACGGGCAGTTGAATCGGCTTTGTGTAATCGATTCGCCGCATGCGGCATTCGCGGACTAGTTGCCTCGTTACTGCACTTCTTCATACAGCTCAATCGACATGCGGTTATTATTTATTGCGTAATTCTATTGTTAATTCTTTTGCTCCTGTATTCCTTACTCGCAGCGCTGCTTCTCCTTCGTTCTTCTACAATCCGTCATGCGCGACAACGTTCTCGCCGCGAGGCGACCATTTGGATTCAACTGCACCACACTCGGCCCCACTTACCCTCCCCTTTTTAATTTTGGTCTAATTTTTTGTTGGTGCTCCTGAACGCCCTCTATACTGGCTGCTGCTTGAAAGAGTGAAATCACCTGATTTTTAGTTCTCCAATTTATTACCTGACAGTGCTACCGCAATTTCGCTTTACAAGTATGATTATATATACGAATTACTAGTAGTTATTCATAAAGATAGGCTAAAATGTAGGATGATAAGCCACTTATCATAGTGGGTCATCGAGGAAGCGAATGAACATCGAATTTCCGCCACCGCGTGCGGCAGACATTAAATTCCTGCGACCAAAACGAGCCCTCGATGTCAGCCTCTCCTGATAGGAGCTCTGGAGTCGCCTTCTTATTCCCCTAGAGCGAAGATAACAAGGAAGTCAAGGAATTTTGGCAATTCTACTCGAAATCTCTCTATCAACTGAGGTAATTGAAGTATTTGCTGGCTATTTTCAGAAATCTGAAGATGCACTTCTTGAGACCTCACAGGAAGAAACGTCATTTTAATTACTCCGTCTCGAATTTCCGTTTTTTTCGCCAAGATTGACGCTGATAGTACCTGATCTAATTACTGCTCAAAGAAAGTCTTACCCTGGTTGATGCTATTGACTGGATGGCTCCATCGCTCCCCGGGCGAAGCTTACACAGTTGATATTCGATGTCTGATGCCTTTATATTACATTATTCCTATATTATTACATTGTTCGCCCATTCGATTACTTTGTTATCAGCTTACTTTTACCGATTTTCCGGTCTGTAGGTCATTCCAAGCTCCTTGTCATTCTTTCTTTTTCTGATTTTTCTCTTCGTCCATTCTGATTCATCCTGCTCTCAGCTATCCTGCTCTCAGCCATAGGGCTTTCAAGGGATTTAATTTTGCTATGCAACCGTTTCAAGTACTTGTTTTATCGATGTTCCACCAACGCAAAATGGCTTGACCGCTCTGGAATCCTCTGCAAGCTGCTATCCCAAGTGATACCTAATTCCATGACGAATAGAATTTTTCCTGCTATAAAATTTTTACGTACTTCTTTAACCAGTATCAGCAATAAAAGAAAGAACGGAAACTGTTCAATTAGGCTGATTACTTTTACGTATGGCTATGGCTTGCCCCCAAAAAGTCAACCCCCGACTGACTGGGCTGATTGTGAGTGGAAAAAGATTACATTAGAGCATTCACTTCTATGATGAATCATAGGGTTTTACCTTATTTCACGCTTTAATGGTGCATTACTTGTTATATGGTTTGCTACTTTTAATACCATTTCCATCAGACTTTGGATTCCTCATTGCCTATGTGATCTCTGTGAACTCACTTCAGTCAAAGGCCCCAGGATTACTTCAACAAGTTCACCCAAGCTATGTCCCTCCATCTAAGGATGAACCCCGTTCGAGACGGGCTCACCTGTCAAAAGTCCTTCCCGAGCCCTTCTAGTTCTCATTCTGGACCAAGCCTGACGACTGGTGCAGTCTCTCTCACCTTCCCCTTGAGCCATTTATTTCACACCAATTTCCTGTCCTTTCTTCTTTCTTATTCTTATTCTATTCTTCACTTTGAAAGCTCCATGCGAATACTTTTTTGGCATACTTTAAGCGGCCCTCCCTGAGGTGCCATTGAAGAAATAATTATGGACCAAAAAAATCCTCTCCCCCTGCCTCATCAAAAATCGGCAAGTCTCCAGGTTCTCCACGGGTAGCTTGCGATTCTCATTCACGCGATGAAAAACAACCTTTCGAATAGACTTTTTTTAGCTTTAAATTACCAGTATACTTCCGTTTTGTAAGTACGAGACAGTGATTATACGTCTGTTTAAAATTGCCCCCTCGTCAGAAGGCTCAATTTTATTGGCACACGTCAGTGATTGAGGAAGTCATCTAGCATAGCGCCTACATTTGTAGCTGTTACTTCGAGTGGCTCGGCTCATGGTAATTTGCACTTAATTGGATTTCTCATCAACTATCATCTAACGAAAGCGTCAGCCTTACTACCCAGTATACAATAGGTATCAATAGGTATCAATAGGTATGTTTCCCGAAGCGTAAACGATGCCGCATGGATTCCGCTTGATAGGCTCAGATGATCACATGTATATCTAATGTTTTCGAAGCAGCAGCATTGGTGATATTGTGCTTTTAAATTTTTCTAATTGCTTTGCGTACGCACGGACATTTAATTCAGTAATTAACAGTAATTAGAAGTCTGTGAACGTAGGAAACATGTACGAAATCCTAAAGAAAGCCGGTCATTTACTCCTTCTGGGGCGTTCACGCATTCATTCTTTCCCATATACCAAAACATCATTCTCTGGCATTCCTCATAACATTTATGGTCCTCTCTTTGTAATCATATTACTATCGTCTCGTACGTTGTTGGTCATAACAGATGATGATGATGAAGGATTGTGTTACTTGATGATACTAGGCGATCCGTTGCTGACTAGGCAAATACCAAATCCTTCGTTGCCACGGCCACCGTAAGAAGTATGGTGGAACAGATTTTCAACTTTTCCTGATGATGCTCTGGGAAATTTCATTCTCTAATTTTATCTATTATTTATTATTTTCTTTAATTTTTAAATTTGATCTTAATTCTTATTTTTCCTGATATCTCTTGGTATCTGGTTTTTACTCTGTTATAGGCTACTTGAACTGCTGTAACGTATACGTAAATAATAATATTGCCAATCATATTTTTGTGCTACAAATGACATTTATCCACTTATTATTAGTACATATTCGAATAATAGACTCATCAGGGCTATTGTGACGGTGTTTTTTCATTAAACGCCCTTATTCCAATGGAAAAATGGGCAAAATAAAATTAAATATAACATAATATAGTAATTTAATGATATTTAAGTCAGTAGATACTTAAATTAGAAGACCAAAGGCAGTCTTACCCTTTACTTTACTTCTCTCTTCCCATGAAATACATTGGAGTCAAATCTGTGGGAAGTCACAGTGGCAACATTCTGAAGTAGCGTCTTTGCCCATAGTCTTTGACATATATCCGTGCAATGAATCTAGTGAAAGCAGACTTAATGACACTCATCGGTCAGGGAATCCAGATGGGAATGGTCACGATTAAGTAAATGTGCTGCTAAAGTCAAATCCCACCTTATATGTCATGAGAGGTAGCAGAAACAACGAAGGACGTTCATCAATCAACTGGGGCCGGTTAGCCGAAGAAGCTGGGATTCTTAAATGGGGCTAAGGTCGGAGAACCACTTAGGCTCGAAAATTCATCTTAAGGACTTTGTAAGAATCTGTTATAAGGCTTTTGAATGGGATTTAAACAGCCCTTTTCAAAAGAAAGGGTAATTGACACGATGTAAAGTGTCAACTCACATTTCACAAGGTCTACAACTTGTTAGTAAGGTAGCGGTCTCGGCCCCATGCGAAGATCCTTCTTCAACAAGTGGCAAAACGGTTACTTTTCACAGTTACCTTTACTCAGCTTGCTAATCATTATAATGAGCTTGTGAGTATTTATTTACTCCTGTTTATCTTTCCAGTTAAATGGTTTTGAAAGTAATAAGAATAAGTATAGCAATAAATAGCAGTGGCTGCAAAATTCAGAGCCATAAAAGGGAATTCTTCGCGTTTCACCGTATCCAGGGCACTGGCTTAAAATTGTCCCTTCAAATTTTCATCTGCTTTGTTCTCCATCGACCCCTTCAAGGTTAATGAGGTTAAATGAGGCCATGGATTATCGTAATATTTGTTAAAATGATCTATTTACAGAAAATTTCTTACTTGAAATCAATTTATTAAATATACTGACTGAAAATGAAGTTTATTGGATGGAACAATGACCGAGGTGTTATTTATTGATGATATTCGTTTACGTAAATAAAAACAATGAAAAATGTCCTGATAATCGTCATAACTCTTCCGATAAACCAGTTGATGAACCTCTATATATTGTGCAATTCTTCAATGGCTTTTTGTAAGTATCATAAATAAGCATTTTAGAAGCGAACGATCCGTCATTCCTTAGGAAGCTCGATCGATTCCTTAAGCTGTCTAATGGATGGTGCTTGAGTTTTAAGCTTCCCCCATGCTAAAGTTTCTTATCTGTTCGTAAATCTTGCCGGTGTTGCCGTCTAACTGCCTATTGTGCAACTCGAGTAATGCGCTATTATGCCTGTGTTGCCTATGATGGAACTGGCTCTAATACATGTTTTCCGCTTTTTTGCACGGTTTTTTGCACAAATAAGTAAGTAACGTAAAAGTAAACATTTTGTTGATTCGATAAGATACAGTTGTAGAGGCAGTTGGTTTATTCTTTTGTCTTTTTTGTCCGATTTTTTGAAGAGGAACGCGCTGTGCTGTTTACGTTTTCGACGTCGATCGTTGCCCACCATGCCATCCTTGGCCGTAGTCGTCAAATTACTATTCATGTCCATACCCCTACCACAAAGCCTTTGTTCAACGTATTTGCAGTCATCCTAGGATATATTTTAGTCTAATTGCTCCGAATCTTCACCATATCAACTAGAGAATGAAATTTTGGTTACGCGATAAGCGTGGCGTACCCTTTTTGACAGAATTACAGTCGTGGAACTCCATTGTGCACAGCGAAGTAAAACCTAATTAGTTAATCCATTATGTTCAGTCTCCTCGATTCTCCGGCAATTTTTTCTTGCCCGAAACTACCGAGTAAGATCGATTTGTTTGTTTGTTATTGTATGTACCAGTGACTCAGTCTGCTTGGTAACTGGGTTTCATGCTTCATTCATTTTGTGTAACATCAGACATAGAAAAACAAGTCGTTTCGAGGTACTGCTCCCAATTAAGACCGGCTTTCTCATCTCCTTCCTGTTATTGCCGTTTGGTGGTTGGTTCATTCTGTAATGGAGGCCTAGAGTATGATTGTGTACGTGTGTGTGCTTCAGTAGCCGTTAAGCTGATGTAAATTCTCGACACAAAGCTGAATGGATCGTCGTTCGTCGTTTACAAGTAACTTTACTGCTTAGATGTTGTCAACAAACTCTAGAATATTCTCTATTTTACTAATATGTAGTGATGAACCATGTCGTAAACCTGGAAGGGCAAACTTTTCGCAATCGACTTCTACACGGGGCACCACTTCTACGGGGGGCTCCACTCCAATCTTCTCCCTCCACGACCCCCAGCAACAGGAGTGCATTCAGAATACAGATTGGTGTCCGTTGAGCGTCAGCTAATTTTTCGCAAGCCTCAAGGTTGACTCTACAAGGTTTGATGATCACCTTCGACCTAGATGACAACCTTCAAGGGCTAAAAACGTATACTGCACTACTACATTCTACACAAGGACGGCTGTCATCATTATTAATCACAATAATCAACTCTAAGGTCTGTACGGTATGGGTTTTTTTTAGAAC
>UZAF01016962.1:0-16690 GCA_900617895.1 Haemonchus placei
GCACTTGAACGCTGTTCGAAAGTGCATTACCACTTTTGTGGGCCAGACGATCATATCAGTGGATTAATGTATCTGTCTGGGAGACGTTGGTCCCTAAAGACCGGCCCTCAAGAGATGGAAAGGTGCTCAGACCCCTCTTAAAGAACCTCATTTCGAAGGGGTTGATGGGATTTCGATGAGCGTTTTACAATTTCGTAAACCAACCTTTTGGGCGCCAGGCATATCAAACCAGTAGTGATGGCAGAGTGCGATGTTGGCAATCATAAGTAAGCATAAGATTCTGACGAACAGCGACATTCTGGAAAAGTATGAACGCTTTAGAGAGCAATTCTCAGTTACGGAAACGCGTTTGCGACAAAGTTAAAAAGAACTGATTACGAGGAAATGAAAAATGAATAATTAGGAATGCTAGGAAAAGAAGAAAAGCAAAATGATGCCACACTTTGACCGCAGGTGCTTATACGAGCTTTCCTCATGGCCTATATGAGTTGCATATGAGGCAGGAGCTCACAACTTTCCTACCACTTTTAACTTAAGTACCGTGGAAGCCCCCTAAACGATTTCCATTGAGCGAAAGCGTTTTAAGGGGATTTCAGCTTTCAAGGTGAATAGAATAAGAAACATCCCATTGCATAACGCTGACGGTAACCAACAATTATCGGAATGCTTCTTTCAAATGACAATAAGTCCTTCTGACGCTGCAGAATTGCAAAAAGTACACTGACGGAAAATGTGTACAGGCTGAAACTACAGAAATGAGAAAGGCCAAGTTCCCTAGCCACAAAAACTGTGAAGAGTCAATCGTGGACTGCCTTGGGGTAGATATCGTAAGAGTACGGAATTCTTATACTTGGAGAGTGATCTAGCTGCTGCCAGTAAGGTGGACCAGGCTGCAGTGGGCTGGGTAAACGCGGCATAGTTGAAATTGAAAGGGCCCGCTTGTCTCTACGATCGACGGTGCTTCTACTTTCAATGGAAGTGCATACCGGACTGAGGGTGGAAATAGTACCTATCCAGCAAAAGATGAAAAAGCAAGGATTGCGATGATATGAACACGTGCCAAGACGGCTACAGGGTCCTTTCCGAAGAGAAACATGAAATTGAAACTCCGGGGATGCAAACGTGGAGCCTTGAAAAAGAGATATTTGGACATAATCGAAAATGATTTCTCCAAAACCCAAGATGCAGAAGATGCCATCAAAGGAAGGATGTGGCGATAACTCACGAGAACAGCAGACTCTGTGACTGATAGAGATTGATGCTAGGGGGCACAAAAAGAAAAAGAAGATATGATTGTAAATAAAATTATCGAGTATATGTAACTGCATTTCTGCGTCTTATACTTTCTGTGGCAGAAGCTTTTGTGGGCTGTACTCATCGCTGGTAAACGAAATGTGACAGACTAAACAAATGACGGTCATGCTCATAAAGAGTGAAGTTTCGAGGCAATAATCAATCCGTCAAGGGGATTCGCCCACGCAGTCGACTCATTCAGAACCGTAGTGGCGTATTGAATGCGTATGAGGCCTATACAATGACTTGCGGTGGCCAGCCGATGTACAGGTCAGTGCTTTTATCCTCCCAGACGAGTTTGGTACCAATTAACCGACCCCGGAGTGATGGAAGGCTTGGTCGGCCTAGGCGGATATCGAGCTCGAGGATTCGAAACCGTCATTATGTGTGTGTGTGTGTGAAGTGCGGGGTATGTTTATACTTACACTTATTCAACTGGATTCGAGTTATACCCACAATAGAAACTCAGTGTTAATAGTAATAAATTAATAATGGCCATTCGCATAACCCAAAAGTATCAGGGGGTCAGGACGAATGTTTCAAGGAGATGATAAGAATTTCTTTCGAAAAAAAATCAAATCTCGTGACTCAGGTTAAATAACTGTAAAATAACTAGTAAGAACTAACACACGCTTTTTGTAAGATTCAAAAGGGACGTTGTCAGGGACGTTCAAAAGGGTGTACTATGAGCTGATTACCACCATTCAATGCACAACCATAGGATTGAAGTAGATGGGTAAGTGCAAAAACTGGGTAAGTGCATCCGGGCGAGTTGTTTGAAAAAGCAGGAAATGGGCTTCACTTGGGAAATGATAACGGGGCATAACAAGCCCCTGACTTGAGGCACTAGTCATGGTGATAAAGAATGAATTATGTAAGGGAAGTGCGATCCCACAGTCTCCGTAGTTGAGGATTTCGTTGAGGGCTATCTACGGTCAGCACTTGGAGGACAAAGTTCTTACTTATGTAGGACCTCGGGCTTCGGAATGTACGATCAACTTTCCAATTTCCTTTGAAATTTATAGGGTACCATCCGCTTCAGAAAAACTGACTGAGCAAGGAAATTGAGTACAATTGCATTAAGTTTTGGAAAAGAGCTCAGAATTGCAGGGCTTATCTGAACTGTTTTCTTGCAGCAAACGATTTTAGGATAGGTTTAGCCCAGAATTGGTATGTATTCTTTCAAATGAGGTGAACAGTAATGAAAAATGAGGACTTTCTTCGAATCTCCCCGACAACCCTCATCCCCTCCCATGATAATGGCGAACCTCGAGGCAGCAAATATAATGGAAAGCTGCTGCTATGGAAGTTCTTCTCCACAATGAATTAGCTTTGCTTGGAGAACCTTTGTTAATGTTCTGCAAAACCGGGTAGCAATTTCTGGGAGATCGGAGAAAGCATTCTCCCCCCGATACTTCTCAGAAGCTCCCGACTATTGGCTGCTGTCTCGAATTTAAAAACGGCAATGTTGGGAAGAAAGCCAGAAAAATAAGTTCCATCAAAAAAAAGGAACAACTATCTTTGATACTTGGTCCCTCTGGGATGCGCCAAGGCAATCGACATTAATATGGAATCGTGATGGTGTTTGGATGCATATTTGGTTCAAGGAACAACTAACTGGCTATGCATGTTAGGAAGCGTTTTAGTCCGCCCAGATTAACCTGATACCAAATAACGGTCCACTGGAGATAGAAGGATTGGTTGGCATGGCCGAGAGTTGATCCGAGATTGACCCCCTGTGCCTTGTGTGGGCAGTGGCACTTCTTGTCACTGCCTCACCTCACCTCTTCTCTTCAAGTTGTAGCTTACACAATAAGCTCCAAGGAATTTCAAAACAGCTCTGAGATGACATCTTTTGCAAGAGATCCAACTTCAATAGTCGCAGATTTGCATTGCCAAAAAAATGTTGCTAGAAGAGTACGGATGAAGAGTAACAGATAGGGCTCTCAAAAATTTACTGTCAGTCATGAATCGTTTGATAACGTTTAGAAGTGGTAGCATTCGTGAAAGCTGAAACTGGTTAGACGATAAATAAAATTCATAGCCTGTTGCAGACCATCAAAGAAGCACGAGCCATTAAGTAATCTCAGTAAACAGCATCTTTGCATTTTATAGTGTTTGTTATCGTTCTGAAGACTCATCTGGAAAACTTTCATTGGCCCCTTTTTCAGCTCTAAGCAATTCAGCCAAGCAGAACCATTCTAATTGAGTAGCTGTTCATGAAGGACTACAACTCAAGGGAGATCTTTGTTCATCTATTCACCTTCATAGGATAACCGTGGAAACGGAGAATCGAGCACAAAGCGGTTGAACAATAGATACATATCGATCACAGAGAGAGTCGTTGAGAAACAAAATTGCAAAGTTGGAGGTATAGACCTATACGAATTGAACTCGCCCGCATTTCACTATCCTAGTAGTCCGCTATTCTCCCATTTGATTCGTATCTGATTCGTGGTAACGGGTCCCAAGATCCCTTAAAATGGTAGACTGTAGACATGCTCAGGGGTGTATCTAAAGATGCACTTTAATGGCTAAGTAGTATCAAAAGAACTATCTTCCTAGAGCATTTGGGCCTAACGTTGAATTGTTAACTTTATGGCCTGTGCAATACTGTTAGAATGGTATTCAAAAGCCAAGGACAGGATGGACTTGGTTCCATAGGTAATGCGTTGGGGAGAACCTTTAGCCTTGGAGGAGGCGGTGCGTAACGTCGACACAGCGAAAAACGGTTTGGAAATGAGCAGTGATGGACTGAAGTGTGAAATCCTATCGTTTGGAGAACGTCCTTCACATGAAGGACGTATTAGCTGAACTTTGAGCCCCTTTCGCGTCATTTTCAGTCTCTACTTAAGAAAGCCGCCAGAAAACTTTGAAGGTTTAGGGTTCTTCCCCTACATAATCTGCAGAGGAATCTTCTCATGGTGAATTATGCTTCCGAAAGGTAACACCATCTTTTGCCGGCAGCCCTGTCTATAGAATAATTGCATGCCTGGCAAGGTTTCTACTTTGCTAAAGGACCTTCTCTTTCTCTGCATCCCCATCACGACCGGTCCAACCTTTGGCCCTTTAAGTCCAGCTTTTGGCCCTTCGGTAATCGTTCATGCAGCTGTGGTGTTCAAGCATTTGGCTTTGAGGAGGAGTGCCCGGTCAGCATAGAAAGGGCCCTCAGACTTACAAGTCGTACAGTCTTGTTAGACCATCGTAGACCGGCAACTGTTAAGCCGTCATTGCCTTTGGAGAGGTTATGTTTTGGGCTAGTGGAAAAGCGGGCCTATAAAACACGATCTTGCCCCACAGGAAACTGCATGGGCTGGGGAAATCGGTAGCCTGTGAAACGCACAGATGATTTTACTCACTGGATTCATGTCGGAGTAGACGATGTGAAGTTGATGAGTAAGCTGCTTTAATAAGCCACAGGGGTATTCTTTCTAACGATACTGGAAATAACAGAGCCACAGCCTCCAACCGCAAATATCGAGTGTAGAGCACAGCGATGACCTAGATGGATCTCGGAAAATAGGTGCATAGCGCCATGATGCTCAGTTTCAGCTGGATTCGACGCAGCTTCCGCTTCTGAAGGCTGGTCCCTTTGGCCCAGAAGATGAAAAGAAATGGGAAGGACCATAGGTAGAACTATCCGATTTGTACGTTGTAGAAATGGTTTCTAAGAGAACCAACAAGACCAACTGACCATAGCGACCAAACCATTGCAATGAAGGGCTAGAAAAATGATTGCGTTGCAGGACTACGTATGAAAATGTCTTGGCTTCGATTTTCTATGGCTCATATACTCATTTCGTTTGAAGTAGCGGGACGAATAGACCATAAAGAGTCATTTCCTTGATGGATTTAATTGAGCACAAGTCATTAATCCTATCGAAGTCTTTTTGAGCTCTCCCCTCCAACGTTCAAGCTCCACCCTATGGTATTCTCTACGACGAAAATAAGCTCGGATTTTCGTGGATTTCGATTTATATTACACTTCCCAAGTCAAAACCTCCTGACAACTTGATACTTTCCAGTTGGAAATGAGAGCACAAACAGTACTACTTTATGGGGTGGGTGGAGTTTTTACACTGGGCGGAGCTGCTTCAAGTGAAGCGTCCTCAGTGAAGCGTTCATAATGATATCTATAATATTCAAAAAAGAATGATACCAGGGTACTGATAAATGTGAAGAGGCAGATATTTTAGCACGTAGCTGCTAGGAGGTAGTGCGCTAGGAGGTAGTGCGCTAAGTGTTGGCTCCGGTAATGGGCCGTTCGCGCCGTCCCTGTGCCACCTGGGAGGCTTTTTGTTTCAATTTCTCCATGCTACCACTTTTTATCCTCCTCTTGTTTTCAACGGTTAGTCCCTAGGGGTGGGATATCTGGTTAAGTGGATGTAATTCAATATGACAAGTATGTAGTTCTCGCACTACTTGTCCGTCTACAAAGCTGCTTGCCGCTAACCATCACCACTCTTGATTCAATTCCTCGCTTCAGTGAGAATCTTCCTTTCATGTTGCTACTTTGGAACTTACTAGTTATGAGGTCGAAAAAGAAAAGAAAATGAAAGGGAGCGGATGAGGATTCTAGGCTGATTTTTTAGATGTCGATCATCGGTAGCTCATCAGCAACCATCCGACTATGTTTGAAATAGAATTTCTTAAAGGCACAGTTCACAAAAGTCTTGGGGTACCCCTTTTTATGTCAAAAAGCGGAAGTATTTGTTGGGAACAGGGCATCGGTGGTGAAGAGAACGAGACGATCCGCCGATTTTGTGGCAAATAAGACCCCTCAATAGTAGTAAAAATAGAGGTTGTACGAGATCACCATGGCGGCGAAGACATGGAAGGAGTATTCGGACGAGGTTTCAATTGTTGCAATTGCACAAAGAGTCAAGCAAGAACTGTACAGAACTGCCTTTTACTGTCGCTATTGGTCATGACAAGTTGCTTTATCTCCCTACATCGGCTTCCTTGCGATTGGTGCAGCCTCTACAATGCCGGTGAAACTCGTCCGAGGATACACACGGCACAATCTTCGAGCCTTTATAGCGATCTAGGCCGTTTTCCGACCTGACAGCGCCACATATGGTGTACGAGAGGGTGACAGAAATAATTTAGCTTGATATCTTATAAAAATTTTTTGTAGTGAACCGTGCCTCTACATATCTTTCTCGACACGACACCTCTTTTCTACGACACCTCTTTTCGAGTTTGTGGTTCAATGGTTCTCTAGAACAAATTGGTGACCTTCCCAGCACCTTAAAATGACTCTGTTACATGTAAGCTTACTTCATGGTATTATGTGATAGCTGCAAAGTGAATAATGGTATTATTAAGCGAGTCACTATGGTTGGGCTTGAAAACGCTTTGACCTGGATGGGATTCTAAAGCAGATGGGCTCGAATCAAATGGATCCAGATCATTCTGTGAGGGATATCGGTTGTGGTATCAATCTCTTCTGGTTTGGTATGCGCTCACGTACTCAATTTCAACTGCAAACACATTGGCATTTGAATGAGACTGTGGACCTAGGAATGTCTTGGCCTAGTGAAAGTCAAGGTACAACCCTCCTATATTACCTTGGAATCATTTATCTTATCCCTGAAGGGTATGATCTAGTTGAGCCTACTTGAAAAAAATCTTTTTTCGGAGCTAATAGGTAAAAATGTGTGGACAAATTTGCTGAAAAGCTCCCGGTTTGAGGTCTTTCTACTGGCTTACTTTGTGAGCAGTTGAATGGCACTCTGGGTTTCAATTTCCTTGGGGAAAAAATGTTAAGGTGAAGATGATGGCGTGAGATTAGAACGTTAAAAATAAAATGTTTTTGCTCATCAAGTGTTTTGATGGTAGCGGACAGTTGACGTAGCCAAGTGAAGTGGGGCACGCGATAATGTTTACGGAATTCCAATAAGTTGAAAGAACAGGAAATGGTCATATTTCATCATATAGAAGGCTGGAATCGTATCAGATTCCAAGCTTGACAAAAGCACATGAAAATTTCAAAATGGGGAAGAATGAAGGGATTTTCCTTCTTTCAGTTCAAGAAAGTTTTCACCTTACCATAAGCCCGAACCTCGAACCTCTCGGTAACGACTATTTTTCAAGGATCCCAAAGAAGAAACTGAAAGAAGAACGAAGCTCCGAAATGGAAGAAAAATTTGGGGGGAGGGGACTTTATAGTCCTAATCAAGCCACGACGAGTAGGCTCCCTCGCCAAAGATGAATTGACTCACTTAGAGGTGTAACCTGGTTCTGAGAAATATGTCGTCAGCGTCTTACTGTGAACATGATTAATATGGTGATTGGCTTTTGATCCTTCTCAATTATGAGGCCACTTGAATAAGTAATGAGGCACCATCATTAGGGAAAATAATGAACCCCACGGGTGCGCAATCATGTGGTAAGTGATAAAGTGACAACAAGAACTGATCTTGAGGATTAGAAATGAAGCCTTCACTTCGAAATCAGAGAGTTGTCTGGGTGATGCCATGCATATCATTTCATAGGGAACGTAAGTTTGAACATGGCGTTTGGTCCTTTTTTAAAGGCAAGTTTGCGGTAAAAAATGGAAAAATATACCCCAAGAACTTGGAGGACCTAGGATGATACGTGGGATTTTGTCGGATCAAAAAACGACCTCGGCACGGGGTTATAAGGTCTCCGAAACCGGCTTGGACGACGTACACACCCAAAAGTGGACGTGTTGTCGCGGCCTTCCAAGGATGCACCTTTCGCAGTGAAGCATCAAGTCGCCGACGAATAGAACGCTCACGTGAGAGACACCCAGACGGTGACAGAATCATAAACTCGTGCAACCACCTTCCTACCACTCCACTCCACGCCTTTTTTCAATAATCTAAAACATGAAATTGAAATTATGGCAGAAAGAAGCATATTCAAATTCCCATGAGAGGGCCTAGGGGAATGTTCGGAACTTGGGTAGGTGCACTCTCGAAGAACAGAGTGCAATGATTTAGTGTAGACCTTAGTCTAATGCAAGGGTTGACAATGAGGGCAAGGGCCGGAACATCTATAGATACCTAGATATCAATCCGAATGCCAATAATGTCAGATCCTCCACTATGGGCTATATTCTCGAGGAGAACATGGTAACACCCCTGACGATGTTGCTAGTATCCGTTAAAACATCAGTAGGCGCTAGGAAATCCGAAGTTCCGTCCTCCGTCAACGAACGAAGATTAGGGATGCAGTTGCTTACACCACGAAATCAAATATCAGGTGGGCCGGACAAGTTATGCGATATCGTGATGTCCGTTGTGCCAAGGCGGTTACTGACTGGTTCTCCTGGGATGTTAAGCGAACACCAGAACGGCCGCCAGTGCAATGTTCAGGCTTCTTCACGAAAGCTCTGAACGAAAGGAATACTGTGCCTCGCGTTCCTGAAGCGAGAATGATCCACTGGCCCACTTGGGCTCGCGACAGGGACGAGTGGAGACGTTACTGGTTCCAGCTCGAGTTAATCGATAATCAACGGGATGACAGGTGCTACAGGTGACACGCTACATCGCACAGAGGAAAAGCACTGTTTTAGCAGTGTTCTACTGTTAACCAAGAAACACTTGAGGAGAAAGTGATCCGGTTGCTTTCGTATTTCGACGCTCATTACCAATTCCTATCAGATGCTATCAAATCCTATCACGTATGATTTCAATTTCTTCACACCCCACATTCTCTACCAGAGTTGCAAGGCACGGATACCACGGAGAGCGTAATGAATGCAGAGGTCCTTGCTGTCCAAGGTTCATTATCTCAGCTCCTAACACTCTTTTCGTCGTCAGTATCCTTTCAAATCGAACCAGCGGGAACTGAAGCTATAAGTTTTTGGTCAAGTACACACCGACACACACACTTACAGTACTAGCATGTCAGAAACGTTTTTGCACATTTGTGTGATTGTTTTTAGATTTATCTTTTTCCTTCACAACAACAAGCAATTAACAATTATTAGCAATTATATATCCATCACTATCGACAAGGTATTGCCATTCTCACACAGCTTGTGGATCATGCTTGCCCAGGATTTCTGAGGTTTTAAAGGAAAAACTCGCCGATGCACGTCTCGAGTTGGTTCACATCATCAAACTTTTTATTTTTCAAATGGTCCAATAGCGACAGGAGCAGGTTGTAGTCTGTTGGGTCTAGGTCTAGTGAAAAATGTTTTGTGTCAAAACATCCCAAGCTTTGAGGTCTCTTCTGGGTATTCTTCCCAATGTGTGGGCAAGCCTTGTTATGGAAAAACTCGACTTTCCGTTATTTTCATCGTAGAGCTGCAGCAACGTGACCCAGCTGGGCACTGTAGTCTTCAGCGGTGACAGTGAAGTTTGATGGCAGCAACTCTTAGTGAGCGATTCCTCTCGAATTCCATCAACAAGCTGAGCTTTGCCGGGATTGGGATTCTATTGTGTTTTACGCGTCAGCCACTGGCGCTCCCTATTTCGTTTCACGTAGAGAAAGCAATTGTCATCACCGAAGGTTGAGTCGTGGGGAAGTCAACAAGTTGTACGCATCCCTACTCATTTGGAGGAAGTGATCCCAAAGCTCATGACTTGTCCAACGCCGTATCTTCAAGTCTTTCTGAGGCGATGCAAATAGGCGGCCACTATGTCATGACGGCTATCGAGCTACTGTTCCAGCACGAGGGCACTACGTCTAGTATCCCCTCCATCCACAATCAGACGGTGGTCCTCATTCCGCTCAGCTTTCCTCCTAGATCGTGGGTGGCTTCTCGGTCTCGTCAAAGTGACGATCTTTGAACTAATTGTGCCAATTTCTTGATATGCTGTAAGAGACAATGAAGGGTCCTGTCACATGTTTCCTTGTCGCAAATTTGGAATAACGCTTTTTTCTGAACTTATAAAGCAAAATCAGGCTAACTTGCTTCGAGTCGAGAGCCATTCTTCTAGTCATAACCGCTGCGAAATGCTGCAGCAGATATGGCGTGAAGAGTGCATTGATCTGCACTTACACATGTTCCACAATGAATGGTCTAGAGCAATCCCAAAGATTATCATCATAGAAATGAAAATGTGCAAAGACTTTTCCTACAATCTCATAATATATTGTACTATTATGTACAAATTAGATAATATGTTTTTATTGTTATTATTTTAAATTGCATGTTGTTGTTACACTAAATATTATTGTTACAGAAGGTCATCATATTGTATGTTATTTCAGTGCAATATATTTAGCACAGTAATGCAAATTAATGTAGCTAATGGAGTGTTACCGTAGAAGTGGAAAAGTTGGACGGCTCCAAAACGGTGAAAGTTCTGGTTTTTCTGCGAGAACTGAAGCCGTCACTGCGTTAAGACGAAAAAACATATCCGTACGCAATCCGTCTGATAAGTCATGCATTGTGGAGCTGCCAGGGCTTTATGTGCCATGACGCAAATGTGTTTGTGACTCATTTATTCCTCATGGGAAATCGCTGTGTGGTCTTCAAATACTAAAGATGGAGTGAGAGAGAGTGATGAATACATTTTTTCTCGGATGATCGCTCGGAGGCAGTGGAGGATCGAAGTTTAATGGAGCTGGAGATCGCATGTGACTGTCCATGTCCACCAAACTTTCGTTCTTCCTTTGCCTTCGAGCGAATTTTTGATGACGAACTCTATAAGAGGAATCTTGGATATCATGATGGCCGGCTTCCACGTCGCTATTCATAAGTCAGGTGCATGGATCGTGCGTCAGGATCAGTCTATCATCACCCTCGTGCAGCCCTTTATCATTAAAGAAAAAATTACATCTGATAAGCTGATGGTCGATGTGTGACCCTCGATGTTACTCTTGCTAGGAGGAAACGTGGGAAAGGAGCACTCCAGTGCAGAGATAGCCTTATGGTGGTAAAGAAATCAAACTGGAAATAGCATTTAGGAAGAAATCAAGGGAGCATTTCCACTGAAAACCAGTTGTCAAAGACATTGAAGTAGCTCCGTTGCTATAGCCTTTTTTAAATACCTTTTCTGTTTGTATATTCAGATAATGGGCTCGTAGGCATAGCTACAAACGTGGAATTCAAGAAAAATCGAAGAAAAAAAAAGTTGCACAATCACGAAATCCTCGAATGAAACAATGCGTTCTACAAAAGAGCATGTCGAAACCCTCATAGGAAAAAATATGGTGGAGCCATACAGAGGTAATGGATAAAGGATCAAGTTATGTTACGTTTATCATTCCCATCTGAGGGATGCGCCCACGCATTCGATTTCCATTCAGAATCGTGGTGCCGTGTTGAACACGTCTGTCGCCTATACAATGGCTTGCGGTAGTCAGCCAATGAACAATTCAGTGCTTTTATCCTCCCAGACGAGTCTGGTACTAATAAGCCAAACTCAGAGGGATCGAAGGCTTTGTTGGCCTACCCGGATATCGATCCAGGATCCGAACCCGGGGCCATGCGTGTGGCAAGTGTGCTACTTGCTACTACAGCACCTGCGCTCGTTGTTGTCTTAGCTCCTAGAAAATTTTTATTCGCATTACAATTATCTTATCTTAAGAGTTCATGAGCGGTATGGCAGCCACTGTTAGGGCTAGTCGGAGGACAGTGGTTGAGGTTTGAAGGTCATCGGCTATAAGAGAAAACTCGGGCTGAAGGTTCTCATGCTTAAAGCAGTACGGCATGAACCCAGCTGTGGCAATTTTTCGTCTCATGCTCCATCGCATTTACACGTTATTTGAGCAGAGGGCATAAGAAATGAATTCTGATCTCTAACATCAATCCTAATACCCAATGGGTTGACAAATGTGCGGATGTGGAAGAAGCCTTCGAATCAAATTCATACGACAAAAACGTTATGCTATGCATCGTCGAGTACTAAAGGCTGCTCGGCAAGGAATGTGCAGTGACTACAGATATCTGCATCGAGTAAGCGGGGAATTGAGAAGCGAAACTCCAAAATGCACTCCCACAACAGCACGAGGTCCCCTCCAGCACGACAACGCTTGACCGCCCATTCCGAGAACGACAAGTTACTGAAATTTTCCATTTCTTTGTAATCGGCGTACATCTGATTTTTAACACTCGAATTGAAAGGGGTCAGTCTTAGGCATGAGGTAACGTCGAGGAAGAGTACTTGTCCGGGAAGCGCCATTACCAATCTGAGAAATCGAAGAAAATTCATTACTAATCCGGAATTGGTAACGAGGATTTGTCGGGAAGTGCTATATTGAGTGTACAACTCTGCAATGGGGATAAACCAAATGGAATTTATCGTGAAGTATCGAGGAGTATCTTCATGGAAGATCTCGAGAAACCGAATTCACATGATCCTGCGGTTAGAGTTCAGTAGTCTTGTCCAATGTTTGAGCCAGGCAAGCATATGACTAATGTGAAGCGCATTTCTGTATGGAGATCGCTAGCACTGCAACAACAAGGCACCTAGTCCGCGACCGCCGCGTGCGGCCAATCGATAACACAAAACCGATTCAACTGCCCGTCTCCGCATCTCAAAGAGTTCCGTTGTCGGCCAGGGTACGACTTCCTTTAGGTTCGAATACTTGAATAGAAGTCATCGGCTGTGAAGCCTCTGATGCAGAGGCAATTCAGAGTGCACAAACGGAATGGAAACTGTGAAAAGTGGCTGGTTCTAGAACCCATCCAACTTCCACAGGAGAAAACTTTCAGCAGATGGATTATTCTTACGAAACTTCCCATAAATAGGGATTGACAATGTCAAATGGGGAAATTACCGTATTACATCTTAATACTGCCAGATCCCATACTGCTTTAGTGACCAGGAAGATTTATGTGCAATACCGACAGGAAATCTATGTCGTTACTATGCACTACTGAGGCAGCCTCCAATTTGATCGGTTTTCCTACGTCTAAGTCTTTTCTGAGCAGACGAATAGGGGCTGGTCGAGGAACCACTTACTGTTGTAACTTGGGCTTCCAGCAGTTACAATAGAATTAGATCAAAAGTGATGACAAAGATCATACNTGTTTTCTCATCGAAATGAACGGAACTCTCGACAGACCTAAGATTGGGATGAGTGGCTCGTTGTTTGTTTGAATAGAATGCCTCTAATTGGAAGTGGGCGGGGTTTCAACAGCAAAACTTCAAGCTGCAATTATGCGTTTCGAGTAGGACCCCTTTGTAGTTGAGTGTAGCTTGGATGTTTTCATGAGAATTGGAACAACAACGTTTATGAGCGGAAAATGCGATTGTCGCCCCACATAGCACATCGCTTAGAATTAAGGCACCTGGCTGCACATGTACGGAAATTATGCAGGACAGAACTCGGTCTGTTTGTTCGAATCATCGTCGTCTCTTATGGCTCACTGCCTCTGACGGATTCGAATCATTGGGTGAAAAAATGGTTATCGCAATGCAAAAGGGTCCTTTCGAAGAGGTCCAGAGCAGGACAAATTTACTTGACGCCAAGTGAATAGTTCCTTCTACCCATACGGGGTAAGCTAATTCGTTACGGAAGAGACCACCAAGTATGGTGGCAGCGAGTGGGTTCTGGAGGCATCATATAAGGTCACCAGTTCGCTCCGTGCATTCAATTTTCTGTTGAAAACGTTTACGAATCCACTGAAAGGATCTGAAAAAAGAGAAGCAAATTGGAAGTGTGGCGGTACTGGTAGAGTACCGACTTTGTTTTTGTTATAACAGAATGATTGAAAGCGATCGTTCAAGACTTTCACGATTTTGAGAGCAACTTGTGGGAGGAATCTCCAGAGAGGAATACATAGAGAGGGCTCCCGAGATTGGAATGCCGTCGGAGGTTTTTCGATTTTTCCGTCCTTGATGACAAGACAGTATTTTGAGCGTTGACGTAAGCGATCCCGTGAGAATTTGTCGATCTTATAAGTTCTCCACTCCTTTTTTGCGGACTTCAAGACATGGGACCGCCTCTAGTTATGTGCGCTGGAGCGATAAATCTTCGAGGGTTTTTTGGTTCTACATATCTCTTCCTACGTTCGTAGTCATGGTATAATAGGTATATGACGTAGTTATTCTTGCGACTTTCAGATGGAACTAATCACTTATTCCAACGGCATATTGTTTCGATTCAGTAATCTTCCCCGAAGGCCACTACTTCGTTATTGAGGCGGAAAAATCAGCATTAGTATACAAAAATCATGACGATACTATTCTTGTAAACTTACGTGCGTGGGTGACGTCTTGAGGGAAGCTGAAGACGATAGAATAGCTACGGTAACAATATGGAAGTGGACTGCTCATGTGACATTTTGACTTATGAACTGGGCTTCAGCTTTCATAGTTTACGTATCAAGTAGAACCACGACCTGGACCTCCCATTGGTTTGGTCCTACAATTGCCTTGATGGGGACAGCCGAATGAGTTCTATTGCCTAACGTCCGTAGGTGAGCCTATAGGCTTTTGGAATCCCGAATGAAGCGCTATGCTAGCATTGTCTTCCACTTCAAAGGTCAGTGCCAGCGAAAGACGACATTGCTTCGAAAGGCGCAAGCCGGATCCAGATACTTTGCTCTGAAGTGTTCGTTTAGAGTGCAGTATAAGCGAGGAGCGCTCGGCAAGAAACCCAAGGAATGGGAGTGAGGAAAGATTGTCGAAATGGCACCAACAAGAGCCGAATGTTAGGCTGAACTGCGCTTGTCTCTGCAACGGGAAAGGGGGAGGGGATTAGCCGCATCTGGGGCAGTATTGATGATGGCAGTGATTGTGTTAACAGTCCTCACTATTGGCTTCCACAATTCACTAAGTTCAACTCACTCTGCTTTCCATCCTGCCAGTTTCAGTCTCAGAAATGTTATCAAAGAATTTATATCGAAGCTGATGTCAAGGGATTTACAATTCATTATGAAGGCCACATGCGCACTACGGCGTTTCAGCTAGTTAGGATTAAATGAGGTCGAAGAAAAGGTCCATCTCATAGAGATTAAGCCTAAGCTAGGGGGAGTGTAGAGGCTTACTTTTGCTCATTACTACTCTGATCGAAATGGAAAGTGCTTCTTACATTTTGAACATGGGCATATGAGTTTGAGCTTTTTATTTATCATTAAACTCCGAAACGATTTTCACATAACTTCCATCATTAGTTCAAAGTCGAGCGTGCGTTTTATAAACAGCTAAATATGTATTCAGCGATTGTTCCAATGATTTTTCACTATTAGTTTTTACCATTACAATAAGGACGGAGGTGGTGTAGTGGCAAGCGACGCACTATCACAAACGCATGGTGGTGGTTCGAATCACGGATTGATATCCGTCTAGGCCAACCAACCCCTCCATCCCCACCGAGCTCGGTTAGTTGGTACAAGATTCGTCAGGGAGGATAAAAGCAGCAAGGGAAAGCTATACATTGTTTGGCCACCGCAAGTCATTGCACAGAATACATAGGCATTCAATATTCCACCACGATTCAGAATGGAAGTCGAATCGGTGGGCGTATCCCCCTATCTTGATGAGGGCCCACTATTCAGGTTTGAAATATCGAGATTGATGAAGGCTGGACCCATAAAAATTCATCGCTCTCGCACCATGATACTTTCGTCAAAATATATGGCCAGAACCATAGCGGGACCATTATATCTGATAAGATGACGCATTGATTTTTCGTTACCAGTTAAACCAGTTGCCAGAACACGTCCCATTCATTAACCATCACATCCATCCGTTTTAGCGTCATATTTCTCTTTGGGGTTATTCAATGGCTGAAATGGCATCTCCTTGGATACATTTTGAGTCTCTCATTGAACGTAAATCGCTCCCCATCCTTAAGTGAAAGCCATTTTGGAAATCGGTAGGACAACTGTTTTGAGAATTGCAAAGAAAATTTTGGCCTGAGCGTATTTGTTGGATTGGGGTTGCCCTAAAAGTGACGGAACATATTCAGAAAGTCATTACAAAAAGCTATCTTTCGGTCAGATTACACTAGTATGAAGTAGTCTGCCAGTCTGCAGCTGCAGGCCTCATAATGTAATGTTTCCGAGTTCGTCCAATAAATCAGTCAGTCATTTCTCGATGTAGGTAACTTCTATTGCCTTTACTAACATTGAGAAATAACTGTCTAATGAAATGTACGGATTTAAGAACTTGATTGCTAACCAATTATTTTAATTGTTGGCGAGCAGAAATGCCTCTGACGCAGTATATCCGCAATTATTTCTTCATTGCAAATTATTTCCCTTCTTTAATCTCATCTTCAAAACATGAAATATGAAATTCTTAATTATGACATATTGATGACGCAGATACACTTCGAATCCTATTAAAAGTGCATTTTTGAAGTACCATGTACGGCTTTCTATGAACCTCGGCATAATTGTATCATTGAGTTTACTGCTTTCTTGAACTCTTCACGAGGTTTTTAAGTATGCTTTATTCGGCTGACGTTTCGGCGGGATCGCCTTCTTCAGAGCCTGAAAGGATCATAACAATCTGTGACTATC
>UZAF01016962.1:17252-48704 GCA_900617895.1 Haemonchus placei
GATAGTCACAGATTGTTATGATCCTTTCAGGCTCTGAAGAAGGCGATTCCGCCGAAACGTCAGCCGAATAAAGCTTACTTAAAAACCTCGTGAAGAGTTCAAGAAAGCAGTAAACTCAATGATTTTTGAAGTAGTCCCAAAGCTACTCGAACAGGGCCTTCGTCTGGTCGTGGAGAGGGAGGGGAGCATACTTCATGTTTTTGTAGTAAGCAGACTAAGAACTTATTGAAAAGATCGTAGCCTCGAAGGGCTGCTTTGCAGCTCGATGAGATGCGCCCGCTGGAATCCTCCCTCCCGGGACTTTACCACTGCTGATGCACCATCTTATCCCATTTCGCTTCGTCTGGCAGGTGAACCAACCAAAGAGGATACGGAATTTCTACAATTGAACATTTATACAGACCGAGCTCCCTCAGTTTTGGCTCCCAAATACCTCGTTCATGCCTCTCCATCCCAAACAGACATCAACTCAAGATAAGGTGGTCTGTCCGGATGAAAAATGAACGCAATATCGAGTTTTTAATCTGTTCTTACCACCCTCTGGTCAAACCTCTATTGAGCCTACGTTTTAGGTTTAAGCAAAGGTTCTTTGACATTTGAAGCTGTTCATTTTTGGTTTTTTTGCATCTTAGATTGCTATGCAATTGAATAATTCAACCAACCACTTAGCAGTGGAAGGAACAATCTTTGAAATCTGCTTAACTTTTGTCCAAGACTATTGGTAAGAACGTGCTACGGTAACACATGCCCTCTAAAAACTACATCAATACCCTCAAATTCTTCTGACTGTAAGTCTTTACTGTCTTCAACCCTAGTTTCTGCCTAGAAATCTGCCTTCAATTGTGGAAGGCTTAGAATGGGAGTACCCACAGCTGCATACAATTTGGCAGTTGTCTTGCCATGCTCAAAAGGGTTGCATGTTCCGGTGAAGATAGCGAAGCGCCTGATTTCGACAGACTGAGCGATCAGGAAGAACCTTGTGAACTGTAGGCCAGTCTAGTTGTTGTCTGTGATCCAACAATGAAAAAACGATGGGGAAGCTCGAAATGCTCAGCCAATGGTTGCTCCATGTCGTGCCGCAACGAGAGTAGTTTACAGTACCAGTATATCATTCTTGACAATCTAATTAGGAGAGATGAGAAGTGAGAATTATACCCTATCAATCATCGCCGAGCCCAATGGGTAGATAGAGCAGACAAGGCATAAGAATTCCCAAGAGCTGACGTGCATGGGAAGAAAATAATGCTATAAAATGATGCTACGATGGAGCTAACATAGCGTACAGAAGGCCAGTGGAAGGCAGAACGATGACGAGCGTTTCCTTGGCTAAAATTTAAAGGTTGAAGGTCGTCCATGTCGCAAATACCTATGTCCACATTCACAACAGAATCAGATTACATGAACCTTCATGATCCCTTTTCAGCAACAACCCGTTCGACCACCTACTCGCAATTATTCAGTATTTTCGGGACAAAATCGTTTGGACTCAACAGATCTAGAGCAATGTCCATATCGGAAAGAGGCTCAGAGCTATCTTCAGAGCCGAAGTCTCAACTTCTCGAAGAAATTGCACATACAGCATATCCACACCTTGAAGAATGGCCGGAAATCCTGATGGGGGATGCTCTGGGTGATTCGACGCCCCGCTATTATATTATCCCATGCGCAATTTTAGGTTTCAAACGTCCGAGGCATCAACCATACATACAAAATTTTTATTGAGCATATAAAAACAACGTAGAAAACTTCTAAAAGCGATCACCGCATTGTGAAAGACTTACATTTGCGTCTTTTTTCAAAGGGACAATGTTTTGCAGAGCTTACAATGACCAACAGATAGAAAGATGGTGGGGATGATCGCTGATCACAAATCATTCATTCTGTTTGACTGTTTTGCGCTCGTAGTGAATATCATAGAGATCAAACAGTCTATTAGTAATGTGGTGGTGAGGACAATATTCATTAATGCGGTTTAAAGATTATTAAAACGAACAGCATACTCGCTTGCTATTACAATGTGAAGCTACTAAAGAGCAGCTATGAAAGGAACCATCATGAACCGATCGAGCGGCTTCTAAAGTATATATCGCAGTTCAGACACCACTACTGGCAACTACCGCAAAGCTATAGAAGAGCTAAATCAGAACATAAAGTTATCCTACTGTAGTGGTGGAAAATCCGCTGAACTGAAAGACACTTGTGGAGCGGAAGGCTTCGTCAATGGCTTTTGTGGAGAGGAGGAAGGCTTCGGCGACTGCTGTTTTTGTGGAGTTGAACGACGCTTGTTACGTGGCCCACGACTATAGCGAATACGTGGCTGTTGAGGAATTTCCACAGGAGGACATGGTGCTCCACCGCTACCAGTCGTCAGAATAGACAATGGATCCGTTAGCGCAAGTGTTGACGGATCGTAGACTTGATTCGCAGACAGCCACATCATCCAAGCTTCCAAAGCTGTAAAAACATGGCACATGAAAGGAAAACCAATGCCAACAGCAGATATTCAACGAACTTACACATTTCTGGCGGCACGAGCTGGTTAAAATCGGGTGCAGGATACGTGCCGGGAGATCTAAAAACATTCCCCGAGCATAAGCAGGAAATTAACTTTCAAAAGTCTGCAAATTCACGGACACTTGAAAAGATACAAGGAACTTACAATTCAGGCATAACCATTTGTGGCGTTTCTAGTGGAACACCGTTGGAAAAGTAGCTAGCCAGTCCAGGTATTTGATTCATGGATGCACTAAATTCATCGAGGTAACTGGTATCTTGGAGAGCTGGCCCAAATTCTTCTTTCGCCACAAATGCTATGACTACTAACGTTCTCTGAGCAGCCACTTACTTCTGAACGTTGCCGAACAATGGAATCGGCTGTATGGGCGACACAGGCGATATAGTTGCTGGACTTTTTGGTGACTTTCCTTTGCCATTCGAACGAAAATGAGAAGGCGACCAGGAATTCTCCTTCTTAAATAAATTATTTGCAACTAGTACTGGAAATAAGTGAGTCTATACTAAGGGCTCCATACCTGATCGTCCGAATCCTCTTGCGATAATGATCGTAGTGAACAAAGCAGACGATACCTATTACCACGTCGGAGACGGGGCAATAGTAAGCCTTGTGGAAGTTGGGATGAGTTGTCGTCGGAAAGAACACTTCCTGGGACCACTTCGAACCTGCAGTAAGAGCTATACTTTTAGGAATGTCCCGAAGCAGGTTGGCCCTTCAATGCAGCTCAACCTTACAAATTTAAAATGCAAAAAATCAATAGTCAATCAAGAAATTAATCAGTAAAAACTAACTCTGCCACAGTGTTTCTGTGTAGGTGGCATACAGAAACAACAGGGGGTGTATAGATTGACAATGGTGTTGGTAGCGTGATCATGGACCATGGCATATGGTTGTTAGTTAAAATTGTTAGAGAGGGACGCTTCGATGCAACCCACTGAGCGACCTGAATCGAAAGATAAATAGCCTTTAGAAAATAAAGCTTGCTTAAAAAGCGTGAAAATGAGAGGTATGTTGGTACAAATACCTTTCCCGTTGTGTTTCCATAATTAAAAATGCAATCTTCTAAAAAAAATAAGCCAATAAGACTTACCAGAGAATTCGCTGCAGCCCAATCCAATAGGACGTTGTTGTTACTAATGTCTAGTAAACGAAGGTTCGACGATACGCTAACGATTTTCCTTAGCGCTTCGCACGATACATTTGTTCCTTCGGCAATGAGCAGCTAGAAAAAGATGTCATCAGAATGAATTCATGCGCAAGCTAACCAACGAAAAATTTATTTGGACTAACCCTCATTAGTCGCCCCTCCTCGGCCACCTTTAGAAGGCCGGATGAAATGTCACGTTTCGTGATTCCGTCAAGGTTAAGACTGTCCAATTTTGGCATTCTAGCTAGCCGCTGAAGCCCTATCCTAGAATAAAAAGCAAGTGAAATGGCGAATAAAAGGGAATAAGGCGATGTAGTGGACATACGAGCTGAAATTAAAGCAAAATGCTAGTGAAAGGCTCGTGATGTTGCTTGCCGCTGCGTTGTTAGCTGTGTCAGCGAGCTCCTAAAGAAGTACTTTAAATTGCTTATCTAAAACTGAAACCCTAAGCAAACTGAAGATGAAAGTACCGCAAGGAAACGATCAGTCACAGCAGGTATTCCTTCCAAGCATAGATTTTGAAGGTGGGGAAGACGTGCCAAATGGCCCAAGGCGGTAGCCGATAGGTCTTAACATAACAAACAGAAGTAAGTATGGGAATAGTTTACAACTGTGCAGAAAAAGAAGAAATTACTATGAATAAAAATGATACTGTGAATAAAAATGAATAAATTTATATGATGTCAAACCTAGGTTAGGTGTATCAGGATTTCCGATTATAGAAAGGTCGGTAAGGCTCCTTAAATTGTGGACTAACGAACAAATGACTTGGTCTCTTAGAATCTTTAGTTCAGACACGTATAGTACCTGAAATATCTAGGAATTCGCAAATTCTTTTCCATGTAAGGAAAAAATCACTTTCGGATGGATGGAAAATGAAAGCAGAAGATGAAAATATTTTCAGTACGCTGACCTTGAGCTTTTTGAGACGGTTGAATATGTAACGCATCGAAGATTCAGACATTCGTAAACACATCTCTAATTCTAAACGAGTCAGCCCTTGGGGAACAACCTGGAAAAGGAAAGTTTTTTTTNTTTTTTTTACGAAGCATGCAAAATGGGCAATTAGGAGTAATCTAGGTAAGAATAACGATAAATAAACGTGTTTTAAAAAGGCTATTGTAAAATACTGTAGCTGAAATTTCAAAAAGCGACTTATGTAGGAAACAAAAAAACTTACTTGGAAGCAATGTCCGCTTAGGTATTGAGCATCGATGCAAAGGGATTGAAGTTGAGGGCATTCACGGAAAATCTGAATGGTTAGATTAGATAAAATTGCAGGAACTAGCAAAAAACCTAGCGGGGACTTGGAAATAGACGGGCCCGTGAAATAGGGGCGGAAAACAGTTGCCGAAAGATATAGTCAGTTTTTGATTTCGTGATTTTTACTGAAATTTCGAAACAGGAACTGCTTCTATGGTTTCATTTCCGCATTCACCCCTTTTGTCATAGACTACATTTTGGTTTTCACAAAGTCAAGTACAAAAATGTAGGTAAAATTAATCATTGATGTTGTCTCACCGTTAGCAAATCCGTATCTCTCAATCGATGACGTTTACAAACTAAAATGTCCAATTCTCTGAGATTGCTGCACATTTTAACCGCCGTTATAACAGATTGACGCCAGCTCCATTGAGTGCAAGCCTAAAAACCAGCTCCGCTCAATGAAGTACATTCATGAAAGACTTTCGACGATTAAATTTTGCCGAGAAGTCCGTTCCACCAAGAAAATCTACCTCGTCTTCAACGGAACGGAACAGATCGAAGTTGATTGCATTGATTTGCCGACCATGAATGCTCAGAAAGTACTTGATTCTTGTGTCACTGAGTTCGTCCAGTTGAGTTTTATAAAAAGCAACCGATGTTATTGAGCGATAAACGCAGTCACGTAGAGTACGGCAAACACGAGCGATCGTCAGGGTACGAACTGTAAGACGTGAATTTGAGTGGAATTCTAAAGGGTGAAGGCTGATACAGTAAGAAAACTAGAAATATGTGAAAACACTAGAGAGTTTAAAGGATCTATTAAACTTTTTCAAAGTGTTTTAGTCAATAACTCACCTTTGAGTGGGATGTAGGAAACGATTCTGTCTAGAACTTTAGTGGGTAGGTTGAGTAAGGGAGAAAACTGAAAAAAAACGGTAAGTAAATGACCAGTAATTGGCCTATAAGCCCAGAAATATGATCGAAAGGAGCTTGGGAACTTACATCGGTTTCTTCATGTGAGGTTTGAAAAGGCGAAAAAGTAGGCGCAGTTAGTGTATCCATGTTATCGAGTATTGATGAAAAAAAGCCAGATGATGGCATAGAATTCATTGTGAAATACCCGCAAAGCCGCTCAGCGGCTTTTAAACAAAATCTGAAAAAAATCTGATTGAATCAGGGGCCCTCCAATAGGAAGTAAAACAATCGAAGAACAATCGCTACAAGCGTATTGAAAATGAGNTGTATCCATGTTATCGAGTATTGATGAAAAAAAGCCAGATGATGGCATAGAATTCATTGTGAAATACCCGCAAAGCCGCTCAGCGGCTTTTAAACAAAATCTGAAAAAAATCTGATTGAATCAGGGGCCCTCCAATAGGAAGTAAAACAATCGAAGAACAATCGCTACAAGCGTATTGAAAATGAGGCTTCTTAGGAACCGCATATTGGCCTCGGTCCAAACATTTGTCGTGTTTGGGCGGAGGCCTATAGTAAACATTGTGCAATAAACACGACTGGGAATTGGAAATGGTAGTACTACTAGCAAAGAGAACGAGTTATTCACCGCCTTTGAGCATATAGAAAGGGAGAGAGACCAAAAATAGGAAAAACACTACTGGCTAAAAGAGCAGGAGGAGGAGAGGCAGTATTAAGGCCGATTTTGATAGCGGGTGAGCTATCCCCTCTCCTCAGCTGGCCCGTTTTCCCAATTCGAAAATCTCCTGTTTTGCATGTTTCTGAGGTGAATTGAGACAAAAGTAGTACTATTGTTCTCTTATCCCTCCCATTGCCCTTCTATTGACCTGCATAGGATAACGCTTGAATGCTTCTCATAATGAACTGACGTAATCTCATCCCAGAATCAGGGTTCTACTCAGGAAGAATGAAACTTAAAGCGACGCTGGAGGTCTCTTTCCCTTATGAATCGAATACTAGGATGAAAATAGAAAATTCAATAGTTAAAAAAGTTAATCTCAAGAGATGTTGGTCGCCTCATTCGAAAGTCAAGGTGAGAATTAAGAATTTGGGCGTGCATGATGCGTAGGGTACGTGTAATGCGGACGCCACATTGGAAATGGCAGCAACAAGCGGGATCAAGCCTGTTTTGAATTAAAATATGGTCTTCCTAGCCTTGTTTTCTTTGCTGGGCTGATTTTCCTTGTCTTACCTTTTGGTTGAGCCTGAGGGGGAATGGTTGCCTCAGAATTCTCTAGTTTGGAAATTCTTTCCATCATTTCAACAGAAATTATCGAAAGACTTTTAAAAATGATTTTATTTCCTCACATTTTAAATCATGACATATGTGCCCACTTCAGAATAGACGAGTATGCTTAGGTGAGCTTGGTGACGAGCGTTCAATTGTATGAATATTGGTTTCCATAAACTCGCCCTTACCCATTCTAGCATATTATTAGAAAGTCTCACAAGGATGGCGATTTGTGGACAAAACTTCAGTCTCGGACGGGACCCGAACCCGTACTTGTCTCCGGAAAGGACAACTACGGGTTCGAGTCCCGTCCGAGACTGAAGTTTTGTCTGCAAATCGCCATCCTTGTGAGACTTTCGCATCGCGTACTGCGGCGATATAAGATCAGTTAACAAAACATCAAGTCAAAACATATTATTAGAGTGTTTTTGTTGCGACTGTTACGTCCTTTTGAATTTTCAATTGAAACTTTATACCTTTTAGGTGTGATGAACCTGAATACGACGGTAAATGAGTTTGCGTCAGCTCCTAAAATCAATGGCGTTCAGTTTGTAGCTGATTTGCAATGGCTTCTCGATTGCTGTGATGAACGATTTTTGACGGATACAAGTAAATGGTAAGATTATTTGCTAGCACTCTACCGAAGCGTCCATTTTCGAAAAAAAAACATTCGTCCCTGCCCATTTAGTCGTGTCTCGTCTACCGACATGATAATCTCATGACGGCTTGGCTTTATGGGAAGCATAGCCTCCGTAGCTTTACATTTCCGGGTTGACTTGGAAATCTTCCACATCGAAGTCGCGTTTCTCGGTTGTCTTCAGATTCCTCTCCCATCATGCCTATATCTCTTATATGCACCATTAGTTTTGTGCTTCACTTCCTATGATTGTCAAGGCATGGCGACCCTGTTGCGGCTTTGGTTCGAGATATGTAGGGCTGTTAAAGACAGCCGAGTTCATCTTGTGTCGAGCCGCCGTTGTTTTCTAAGCCAGTCAGCACTTTTACGGTGCAACAAAATGTTATAGAGGAGATCTACTTCTATATATAAGTTCCCCCCGCTAGTTAAATATCACATTTGTTGCGACCTATTACTCCTTTTGCCATTTTCAGGGTGCTAGAGATATTGGCATACTGTCCAGCTGCGTGGATCAGTGACTTTGCAGATATTGTTGAGAATGCGTCCATTGACGGAGCAAGTACGTCCTCTCGCCCTCCAGTGAGTTTTGACTCTTGATTTCAGCTTTAGTCGAAGTGTCCAGGGTCTGGTCGTTGTGTGAGTATTCTCTTTGCGATGCGTGCGGCTAACCTCAGAGACCTAGACCTATCATCCCGCTTTCAATAATTTGTTTTGCAGTTGGCTCTTTTTGTAGCCGTGACTGTCGCCCTTCCTGATCATGAATATATTCTCCTCTTATTGTGAGTATCGGATAAGAAGTGTGACTTTTTAGCCCGCCATTCACTCAACATCGGTAAATCTTGGTAATCGTAATCTGCTTTTTGGAAAGAATCTTCTTCTAAATCGCGATTTTGCTCGGGCCTCGTTTTTCCTAAAAAGAGCCAAACTTGTTGGTCCCGTGGAAAGATTTTTGTATTACTGGAGCAAGTATTTGGTGAGCTCTTTACTGACCAACTTTTTTATTAATAATTTCCAAACCGTCTGATGTAGATTTATTTCATTTCTGATTGACTTTTCTAGCAAAACTCTAATTCATATCGGTAAACCTCCTTTTTGAGTTTTGCGTTCGAACTCACTTGGAAAATGAAGCAGAGGCAATCGATAGAAAAGCTGTGGAGCATGGCGATGATAGCGACTTTACCAAATTGTTGAGGGAAATCGGTCGAGAGCCACGTCCACTTGATATTTTTCTACTGTACCTGTGAGTCATGTAACCTTTAACCCTAAAAACATCTGGGGCTGTAAGGTATGCTCACCCGAACAGGGGAGGGTCCCCTTCCTGGTAAGGTATGCTCTCGGGGAGAGCTATTACTGGAGCAAGTATTTGGTGAGCTCTTTACTGACCAACTTTTTTTTTATTAATGATTTCCAAGCCATTGTTGTAGATGTATTTCATTTCTGATTGACTTTCCTAGCAAAAGTCTACCTCATATTGTTAGACCTTTTTTTAGTTTTGCGTTCGAACCCACTTGGAAAATGAAGCAGAGGCAATCGATAGAAAAGCTGTGGAGCATGGCGATGATAGCGACTTTACCAAATTGTTGAGGGAAATCGGTCGAGAGCCACGTCCACTTGATATTTTTCTACTGTACCTGTGAGTCATGTAACCTTTAACCCTAAAAACATCTGGGGCTGTAAGGTATGCTCACCCGAACAGGGGAGGGTCCCCTTCCTGGTAAGGTATGCTCTCGGGGAGAGCAGAGAGAGAATGACCTGAATCGGGGCGTCCCAGCCCCGAACAGGAGAGCATACCTTACGGCCCCTGGAGAGATTCATTGGAGCCAGGGGTGGGAGGCATGATTCAGCATGCTTTACGTACCTATGTATCAAGCCCTGTTCATCGGCCTTACAGGCCAGGTTATACTACGGTATTTGCTCAACCTAGCACAGTCGAAGCCATTCGTGTGCGGTTATGAAATCCTATAGTTTATAGAATAGTGTGTAGTTTAATTGGCATAAAAGCCCTCTCTTATGAAGTTGGATGCAAAGCTTACTTTCAGTTCTACATTACAGAGAAGGTAAGATCCAGGCATCGCTTGGAGTTTCACAAGCTGCTGCAGCAACGATGAAAGAGGTGCTCAAAATGGATTCTCGGTTTTGGCCTGCATGGCAAGACTTGGTCCAATTAATAGACAACGTCGATGAAGTGAGGACTTACTCTGAATTTCTTTGCTCTTGTAAACAACGTGCTTTCAAAAGCTATAGTTTTAGATTGCTGTATGTAAAGCATTGTGTACCAAGAGTCCTGAAACGTCATGGATGCCGGATTGGTTCGAGAGTTTAGCGATGTCGAGATTTCATATGGACTCGTGAGCATACCTTTTTTGTATCGATTTCAAATACCTCATCTTTCACTATTTGTTCACTTTAGTGAAGCCCTGAAAAAAGCTGAACTCCTGGTCGCTCGCGGGCTCCCAGGAATACCGATGATCTTGACACAAATCGCTGCTTGTTCGAATCATCTACATGGTGAGTAATCCAATATATGAAGTATGTTTTAGTTCAAGAGCATCCTGTTTACTCCACTATGTGCTTTGTAAATAGCTTCAATACTTGTAGTTGTACTAGAACAGGTCATTTTTAGGAAACTGTCAGCGCACAAATATGACAAGCTCATTTAAACTCTTACACATTATGTTGTAACCTCTCTGGCAAACACAAACAGACCACTGGTGTGCAAAATTTGAAGATAGAAGAAACTTTTGCGTGATACGTCACGAAAAACAAGTTTCGGAACGACCCGTTAAAACATAGGAAACTCTGTTTTGTCCCAATGTTCTGCGCACCAGTCCTATCTCTGAGTTTACAAATATCTGGAAAGGCGTACGGTACAATCCTGATATAAAATGCGACCCATGATTGCCGAAAACCCTTTTACACGATCCATTACGATTTTTCGTCACCATGCGTCGCCATGCCGCTCAAAGTTTGTTGCGTGCGCTTCAACGAGATCTTCGGGGGTGTCATATCTGGAGATAGAAAATGCATTTGTGCGGTCTTTCTTCTGTTAGGATTATATCATCTAACAGTTCCTGTAGTTTATTATTCGAAGGTAAACACATATTGATTAACTGATACTGTTACTGATTCACTTAACGCGCAGGCCAAACCGTTGCTCGCAACTCCATTGCTCCATTGAGTATGAGACCAGTGTTTAATTGCTCCAAATTTTCAGATCATGAGAAGACCGTTGAACTTTTCAAGTGCATCCGGTCAATGGATCCCCTCAGGATAGAGCAGATGAACCTGTACTCTGATTCCTTATATATTCGTGTATGGACTTTAGTGTCTACTCGGTATGTCTATTTGTGCAAATATGCTTGTTTTCAGGGTGATCGCGTGCAACTCTGTGATCTCGCTCATTCATTTTTCGAAACACACAAGTATTGCTTTGAAACATGTTGTATCGTAGGTGAGCATATTTCCTGTTTATTTCCTCCCATTATAACAACATTCCGTCTTTTTTTATTTGAATTTTCTCATTGTCATCTCCCGCTTAATACAGCCCCTTCTTTAAGGTAATTATTATGGTCTTCGACGCGAAAACGAACAAGCGATTCGGTTTTTCCAGCGCGCTCTTCGATTGAATCCTGGTGTTGCGTCAATTTGGGTCCTAGTAGGTCATGAATTCATGGAGCTGAAGAACAATGCCGCAGCTTGTATGTCGTACAGAAGGGCCATCGGTGAGTGTCGTCGCCACATATACTAAGACTGTCAAAGAGTGGTTTTGAATTTTTTTGTTTTTTATGGATTCCTTTTTTTCAATTCTGAGTTTCATGTTATGCTTTTTATCACAATTTTTTTAAGAGGTAGATCCACAGGATTACCGTGGCTGGTACGGTCTTGGTCAGATGTATGATATTATTAAAATGCCTACTTACTCATTGTTCTACTACCAACAGGCTCATTTGTGCAAGTGGGCGCTTCCTCGATATTACGAGTCCCTCACTGAACTTTGAAGTGTTTGCCGTTATTTTAGACCTCAAGACTCCCGCATGCTGGTCGCACTCGGGGATGTGTACCAGAAAATGGGTCGACTGCGTAACGCCGAGAAGTGCTTCATCTCAGCTTTCAAATACGGTGATGTGGAAGGCACGGCGCTTTGGATGCTAGCCAAGTTGGTACATCATTTAAAAAAAACAATTAGTCTAAAACTGAAGACTCAAGAGAATGAGCTGTATTTGGAAATATGGCGTTATTCGCCGTTCACAGTGAGCAGCGATTGTTTGCTAGTTGTGTAGCCGTCCAGCCGCGCGCCAAGTCCTCTTTAAGCCCTTAGATAGATGTCTCGCTGCACGGCATGTGCTCTGAGCTGTTCGAGTGTGTCTCTTTGCTTACTTTACTTTTTGGAAGCTTTTCAGCACATATGTTTTAGCTCTTGCATCGCGTTTCTCTGAACTATGCTTTCTACAGGTTGTATGAGTCTGAGAACCAAATGCAACGTGCTGCAAGGTCCTATGAGGAATATCTGAGGGAGTATCAAGACATAGAGGTATTCAAAACTATTGCACTCTTCTGGAATTGGGCACTTTAGCCACTAAATGTTTAGGATACTGACGAGAATGTGGTCTACTCTGTACAGTTCCTTGCAAAACACTATCTCGAACAACGTGATGTGGAGAAAGCAATTTTCTATGGCCAAAAATGTTTACAACATGATTCTGTGAGTTTGATTATTTAACAGTAATCTTATCGAATGCCTGAATCTTCAATGAGTAGTTTGGTGAAAGCAGTGATGAGTGAAACTATTTCCAGATCTCGGAAGAAGGTCGTCTGATTCTGCGGACGGCTGAGGCGATGAAGGAAGAACACGATCATGATAATGCCGGTGACATCAACCCAATCAAGCCAATAGATGATTCGTTCAACACAACGGGTGGATTTGATATCACACAAGGAGCCAGGTGACGTCTTTTCTTTTCATTTAAATTTTTTTCTTTCCAACTGGTGAATTAAAGTGAATAACAGAGATTTGGGCTAAGACATAAGCCCGTAACTGTCTCATCACATCTACAGAACTTTTATATTAGGCAAGAAGACCTTCTCGCAAAAAGGGCTTTAGACATTTCGTTTTGCAAGTCAGCGTCAGACGTGTGTATGTGGATAATTTGATGTCTCACCAGCTATTACTATTGAATTCATGTACGAATAATTACTTGTAGCTAAATCTGACTCAGCTTACTTTCTTGTAGTACTGGCATTTGGCATAGCGAAGAGAAAGCGATCCCAGTTTTATTTAAGGGCATTTTCGGCTTGGTAGGGTAATGCAAACAAGCTTAATGATATTTCAATATGAGCCTATTGAAAAGCGCTAGCATTTTTGAAGTGTGCGGGCGGCAGTGGTGGCATGCGTATGCATAAGAGGAGTCCTGAACATGGTCGTCGCACAAGACATGAGGTGACATCGTGTCATCGATGTCATCTCATGTCTTAGGCGACGACCATGATCATGACTCCTGGTCCTCTTTCCCATAGCATAGTATTGGCGAAAGGCAAAATTAGTGGGAACATCATGCATATATATATGGCTTTTCTACATTTGAAAACGATTCGCAGCTGGTTGGAGGTTCTAATAGTGCATATTGCAGCATTATGGCGGACGACTCCGAGATGGTGATCTCAGAGGGTGAAGGAGATGACTCTTTCTAGTGCCTTTGTATTCTGAAGAACTTTTCTGGATCAGATAATCGTCAGTAAGAGCTGGCCTGTATCTTTCTAGTGGAATTTGGGTTTCATGCTCTTCAAATGGTCTTTAAAATCTCGGTGAATTGTTGTTTCCATTACAGTATCTCGCTCTATTAGCTTTTTTTCGTTCCGTACAGGTTTTTGGCTGTTTTACAGTCTTGCTCTTAATGCCTTCGGATTTGTTATTGTAGGGAAATAATTTGACGAGAAATGTTTTCGTTTTCATAGTATTGCTGTTTTGTGATTGTTGTTTGACGAATGGTGAGCTCTGTTTCAATCATGCAGCAACGCGACCATAAGCGGTTACGGTGTCAGGAATAATCACCAGTCGTTTACCGCTAATCGACTGAGAGGAAAGGTCTTTATAAGTTTGTTTTTATGCGTCTAACCGATACCTTTTCGTATTTATTTATTTACAAAGGTAGATGGTAGGATAGGAGCATTGACGGTAAACGATTAGTGTTGATAACGAGTGTCACAGGAAGCAAGTATCATCTAGTTCGTTAGACCTACGCACTAACTCGGAGGTATTAGCATTTCTGCTTGATAATTGGAGTGGAACCAATGTGGCAGTAGGTGATAACAATTGATAATGGCCAGTAAGAGGCGTACTATGAGATGATCGAGATTGTGACTGTTGTGACATAACGGAAATTTCGATTAGCATTTTCTGTTTCCTTGCGTTTGTTCATATTTGAACTTAATCGTGCTCACTACAGTCTGCATTAGTCATCAATAAAGTTGAGCTGCTCATGATCGTCTGTGGTAGCATTTGTGGCACGTTTTACTTTAGTTATGGGGATTTAAGTGATCTCGTATGCTTCTTTGTTTTTTTTTAATTTATTTTTACTTTTATTATCTTTTTTCATTGGTTTTCGTGAGATTTGCCTTGCTTGAATGTTCTTATTCTTTCGATTTTATAGTGTTCTACGTTATTTTCGCTAATAAATTTAGAAAACTGAATTTTGGAATGGTATACAATCGCGTATTGCGACCTTGTACCTTAAGTATCTTTGNTGCTAAAACCAACCTATTACGTAGGTATCAGCTTCATGTACAACACCGGTATTATATATCGCTTGTTCATGGAAGCGAGCTGAGGCATAGTCTCGGCTAGTCAGGGCACATGGTAGGTTGCGCCTTAACAAACTTTTATTCACAACCACTAAGGTAGCAGCCAGATCCCTTGGCTGCGGTCAAAACTGTGTCCTTAGATAAGTCTATGTTCTTGTAGAGGAAGCCGGCTTTATCTGTCAGGCTATTTGAGCGGCTCTATATGCCCGCGAGTGTAGATGGAAGGAGGAGTAGCGACCCGCCAGTTAAGGTAAGTCAATTGTGACTTTTTATTGGCGCATTGGTTGAAGTATTCTAATCCAGGCTGAACTCATTAATTTGCTTCCTTGAAAGCAAGATGTCATGTACCTTCATGCCCTTTGTCTTACTCGTCAATTGCATAACCTAGAAGCGCCTATTCAGTTGTGTTACCTTAGCCGACTTAACTCCTTGAGATCAGTACAAGGCTCAATATACGATTTGCTTCTGGCTTGTAGGGTAAAATATACAGTAGCGCTCAAAACTCTTTTGTCAAATGCTTTGACGCTTTTTCGTTCATGATTTTTTTTTCTTAGTAGACCAAATTGCCTGAAATTTGGATGTGTTAACTGGGGCATATTTCACCCTAACCAGCACTATTCGACTGCAAACAGCAATATCCACATAATTAAGAGCAAGGGTTTGATGCGATAGTAGACTTCACCATTAGCAAAGTTATTGACGTCTGCAGTTGTTCGCACCATATGTACGTTTTTCTCCTCTACTAAGGCATTAGCGCTCGTNATGCTCTTTAGTATATCTGGAACATGATCAGATTGCAGGTCAATAGTGGTAAATATTCACAATACACCCATGCTACACATATTGAAAATTCGCATGATTCGATCCACTAGGAAAGGACTGAAGAAGCGTTTCACCGAAGACTTTTGAGCGCTACTGTAGGTGGTTACAGTAGGAAAACAAACAGGCATGTCCGCTTATCCAATCTTTCCGCGCCCCTCAATTCGAAAACCCTATCGGCATTTACTTACAAAAGGATAGTGTTGGGGGCTGTGAAAATAATATTAGCGGTATAGAATATAAATAAACTGCCTGAGTATCCTGTTCTGCCATTAATATTAATATAAAAATTTAAATAAATAAATAATAAATATAAATATAAACTTTCCAGTAAATACTTTCCATTGCTAATGAATCATCGATTTTATCGCTAACAACTCTTGTGTGGTTGCTGCATAATTTGGAATACAGCTGCATAATCATCGACTATTATCTCTCGGCACGAATGCTGCGCTAATAGCTCATTGCTTTCTCGTAGGTGTACGCTAGCCTGTAAAACTGAATCCCACCTTTATACTCTGAAAATAGAACCGCTCGCAGAGTTGGTGCTACAAGTGGCAGGGAGAAATTTGCTTCAAGCAGCTTTGTCACTTGAAATGGTTACCATTTGCACCAAAGTTTTACCTGTAGTGTTAAAGTCGCTTATAACATGACCTGGAATCGTGGAACTCAACTAATAGGCTAGCCTTGATCTTACAGACACTTTGCACAGAAAAGATTTCCTTTTATGCTAAAATATCTTTATTTCTCATTTAAAGACTTACTTTGATCGAAAAAAAAAACATTTGATTTTTCATGATCAAAGAAAAGTTTAAACATTCATTCTGAGTGATGTTTGGTGTTCTTCGAAGCAAAACATAATTTCGTCATCTTTTGAACTATTATGATTGGAATGAGAAATAGCCTGCCACAAAAGACGTCCATATTTTCGTGCATTTTTTTTTGTTGGAACGGTATTGAATTGGCAATTCAATCCCTGACAAAGTGACTAGGACCTCATCCTGGCCGTCGGACTGTCTCTCGTTTTGTCTCGGCCCGCTTGGGTGAATTCTCCAATGATCTATAAACTTAGCCGCTGGTGCTGATCGCACTGTAGCTCTGAGCCCCAACCTAAGCCATCAAGGGCTATCAACCGAACTGATCGGTAACTGTCATGCCCGCAGTAGCCTGTGAAAAGCTAATGATGTCTCTCTCTATTAAGTATTCTTCTTGATAATTTAATGTTCTCACCGATCTTCCCACCTTCTATACATCCGGAAACCCAAGTAGTTTCACCCTATAGTATGCCTTGTTGCCATTGGTATCAGAGCGAAACGGGATTGTGGTTCTATGGGAAATGCGAAAAGAACTTCAATTTTCTTCGGATTTTTGGATTTTGGCTTGTGTAGCCTTCTTGTTGCTGTTTATTTTCTTTAATCGCATGCTGTCACTTTTGCTATATCAGCAGTATTCTAAAGATTAATTTTACTCTAAATCCTTGATTCCTTGTGTGCAACCTGCTATGTCGCCGTTTCTCTCGTTCTTTTCCAGTCACACTTACCCGTTTCTGACTGAAGTAGCCTCTCTGCCTTCACTGACCCCCACTCTGCCTGTTTCCTTTGGGTAATTGCCTTCTCATCTTCAAATTTTGGTTAAAATTTACTTAATTCATCAAATACTTATACAAACAACATAACAATTATGCATATCGGCAAGCTTCAAACGGGATTGTTACAAGGTAAACATTAAAAGTTACGGTAGTCCATAACGAGGTGACTAGTTAGCATAGAACTACAGCGATTAAAATAATAAAACTATTAAAACTTCAAAATTATGAGACGTATTGACCTGGAACTGGGTTATTTCTTTAATATGCCGTCCCTCAAAATTGTTTTCAGTAAAACAAGGATTCAAATATTACTGGAAAAAAATTATTAAAACATTTACTGGCAGTAAACAGATGTGTTTGCTAAAACAATAATATTATACACCAGCTATTTATAAGCAGCATAAGAAACATGCCCGTAAACAAAGAGCACTCGGTTAAAATTTGAAGTGAAAAACGCGATTCAGATGCGATTCTCGAGGGGTACAAAACAGGGTATGGGGCAGGGTACCGAGTAGGTCTGTAACAACACGTATATTATCGATTGGGTAGAAGGTTTAAAACATTTCAAAAGGGTGATTTGATCTTCGATTCTGGTGGTGAGTTTCATCCGATCAGCGAATGATGGCCAAGCTTCTGCGGGTGGAACCGCGACTGTTAGTGGTAAAGTGAGTCCTTTAGACGGCTTTCACCTCTTCTTTAGCACCACCCATGGAATTCTGCGATGGAGAATGACTGATAAGAGCCTGTTCGATGATAGCACTCGGAATGCCACCGACACTTTTTGGCTGAAATGTGATCTTATAAAGGCTATACCACTTCACCAAGTTGATTTTCTTCTGGCTTCCGTCTGGGCAAGAAAAATGTCACTTTAAATTAAAGCTAGGCCAGTTCGAAACTTTCGAAGTTTCCAAAGTTCTCACCGCATTTTGGTTGGCAGCCGGCAGTGGAGTCCATTGGAGTTTGCCAGCCCGATATTCAGCAACAAACTCGTCCAGCACAGCTTCAGAGACGTCAGGACGATCACAGACACATAGATGGCCGGCCAGGCCATCAACAATGCAGATCAATGGCAGCTCAACATCACCAAGACCGAGGATCGACTCAAGAATCTGAAATGGTACGCCTTCAGATCAACTATCAGAGCGGAAACCTCCTTTATTGGCCACGAGGCTTCGTCATTGAGGGACAAAAGGAAAAAATTGCAACTCACGTGGTCACATATTGGATCCTCTCCTGTGTAAAGAAGTTGCAATGGGTCAGCTTGTGGGGGTATCGGTAAATCCGAGCCAGTCGAGCTGGAAGCAATGAAGTCTGATGGAGTTACTGCAAGTTTTCTGAAGGAAGCGATGTTTGGAGGTACACTTACCTACACTCTTCGCTACTAGCCGATTTGGATAGTCCATTTCCTTCTTGTTCAGCGTTTTCATCACACTTCTTTTCGGCCTCTTCCAGACGTCGTTCTTCAATTTTCATACGTTCTTCAAATAATCGTTTCGACAGCGCATCCATCACAGACAGAGAGAATTGAATGTCATCGGTCGAGCCTTCTGGAATTGATCGGAATATCGGGATATCCTCAGATTGATCGGAAAAGTGACGTGAAGAATGCTGACCTGTGAAAAGAATCAACGATGGCTCATCTCTGAGGCGGCAGACGGTATATTCGTTAAGCTCATACAATGGACGAGGACCCCATGGGAAATAACGACCAGCCGGATCTTCCAGTAAAGACGACCGACCATGATTAGTGATCACTCTACCAGACGAGTCCAGAAGAATCAAAGATGGGATTCCTAAAATTGACCACTGATTAGCCTGATAAACTATGCATTGAAAACCCCTATTATTATCAAAAACTATTAGAAGATATTCAAAAAGTCATCATTATAATTACTATCAAAAATTAGTAAAAGCTTCATGAAAATTTTTTGGAATCAATGAACTCACCGCTTATGTTGTAGACCCTTGTCAAGGCTGTGGTTTTGGAGGGATCATAGGCAAACGCAGGCCATGGCATCTGGAATGGAAAGAGTTACGCTCAGGGTTACGCTACTTACATCTTGAAAGAAAATAACGCTAACGGAACTTTCTAACATTCAGCGGTGTCAAAAATGAACTCTACCTGTGCTGTGAATTGATCGAAAGCCTCTTGGGTCCTGTCCGATGAACAAAAGATGATTTCTAATGAGATTCCATTCGCTTTCATTTGCTCGTAGACAGGTACCAGTTGTTTCACCCACTGGCGGCATGGGGGACACTGTAATGGCAACTTTTTCATGAGGTCAAATAATACTGAGCGGTTTTAGCGATTTGGTAGAGCTTTCAGCAAAGGGTTTACAATAATTAAGTGTCAGCAGAAAGTCGAATTCCCTAATCAGTCCCAAGGTAACGAAAGCCAAATTACTGAGTCGTGGGGCAAAGAGACATAAGCAAGGTAGCCATAGTCAACCCTACTTACTTGTCTAAACATTATCAATATAATATTGATTTGTAAACAATATCAATGGGAAGCTAAAGTAGGAAATATCTCGCAACTAACCCATTGTGCTCCAAATAAGAGCCCACGAACAGTTGTTTTGATTGTCGAAAAGTCTGATGTCTCCACTGTACCATTTACTCGGCGTAAAATGTTGCCCTTTAGTACTTCTAGCGCAGCTGGTGGCCACCTGAATAAAACTTGGGTAAACATCATAATATGTCACAATCTCACACTTCAAATAAATCACAAATTGCCACGCTTTTTGCGTTATAATTTTGAAGATGAGTGATGGCAAGAGAGTCTTGTTTGTGTTATGAATAAGCACGCTGGTCGTAGAGCATATGTGCGAGAAGAATCCACTCAAAAGCAAAATGTTATGCCTATCCATGTGACCAAATTCCCATGAAATCAGGTTCAAACATGCGGGGGACTCATATAAAGATGCGTAAGAATGGGGGAATGGAAAACAGCAGTGTAATATTGCACCAAGTATTAGTTGTCGGTTATATGAAGGTAATTCTGAAAAACCAACCATGGAAATGATGTCCCATTCACGTCATCAACCAGTAATCGTCGTCCTTCTGTTGTCACCACACTCCTTGAAGCCGTATCGACAATTATTAGTGATGGCGGGAATTCGAAACCTAACGCTCGTAGAAGTCGACTCTGTAAAATAATTGTAAGCACCCAAAATAATAAGGATCAGGCAGCTTCTGTTGTGGGGACCCTGACAGAGACGAATAGGAGAAAAAAAGGGTTGGGAAATCCTATAGGTTCCCGACTAGAAGCACATAGTTGTATAGCTAGCTAATTGTTGAAGCAAGTTAAAAATGTGCAGGTTTATACTTCGCCTTAATCTCACCTTTGTAGCCAGCAGCTGTGGTGCGTACACATACCAGCCAGGTTGTGCAAGCTGTGACGAGGAACTTTCCTCGGAGTTCGAACGATAATCCGTGTCAATAAGAACAACCGAAATCAGAGAGGTGTCGCTGCTACCATTGCTATCCTTCTTCTTCTTCTTTTTCATGCTGAAGAAACGACGTATACGTGCCGGTGAGCTGAAAGAACGATTTTTATTCCTTTTTCTCTTGGGAAATTCGAGGCGAAAGATACTGTGGACTGGATGGCATACTGTGTTCACAAAAAAAGGAAATATCTAATCGAATAATTTTCATGCATTTTCTGAGTTATCATTATTTGATCCTTTTTCTGAAAGTTTCTACTTCTTCCTCCAGTGCCGANAAAAAAAAAGGAAAAATCTAATCGAATAATTTTCATGCATTTTCTGAGTTATCATTATTTGATCCTTTTTCTGAAAGTTTCTACTTCTTCCTCCAGTGCCGAAACCCTGAGTGTTCATGAGCCCACGAGATATTTATTGAGCCGCAAGATATTCCCTCTCGTAACCCTCTTCACTACCTTCACAACACTCAATCAACTAGCGACCACGAAACTTTCGGAGGGTGTTACGGGACGCTGGCAAGTGCCACTATCGCTTGCTGGGATCAGCGACGGTGAATCCATCATCCGTTGGCGGCACACTTTGATCAACTCGCCGCATGACTTCGTCCCTGTCGCTCAGCATCAACACTAACTAAAACACACTACCACCACTACTATCACTACTGTTACTACTCACGGAGCGTTGTAGAAAAAAAGGGGACTCACTCCCGCAGGAATGTGGTCCCCAAAAGGCTGCCATTTAAAGTTAACGACTCGGAATGCTATAAAAGATAGTTTTACTGAGAATAATGAAGCGTGAAGCTTTTGCCCAACGAAAACTCCAAGAAAAATGGGTTCGCTCACGAGCTGGTCTCTTGGAAGGCGGCTTTACCTCTTGAAACTCGGGAACTCCCTCGCACGAGAAGGATGTGATCCTCTCTATGTCCACCTGTACGAAGGCTACCTGATACGAGACTTTTCTCGTACACGTATACTGCTGCGATGGGGCAATATGTTCGAGTAATGAAAGGTAATCCGATCCACCTACATCTGTTCAATTCGTATACAACCTTCGTTCCTTTTGATCATAAGACAGTCGTGGCGTCACCTGTCGAGAATCATTCATTCGCTCCTTCAGAACAACATATATTCGTCTTTTTACAGTACCCCGTACCACTAAGGACCAAGAAATAATTTTCGCCAAGTGGATAAACTTTTTTTCAACTTGATGACTTCTTGGTAGAGAGGGCAATTTAGTTTTATGGGAATAGCCACGAACCCAAAGGGATGCAGATATCCATTGGGAGCATACGTTCAAGTCAGGGTACTCCTCGATTTCTTTTTGAGTTGTAAACAATATTTTTTCCCCAAATTTCAGACAGTCTTGTAGAAGCATGCTTCAAAACCCAGCTTTTTGCTTTCCACATCCCCGTCGTTCTTGTTAAACGCCTACTCTACCATTACGAATGGACGTCTGGATGTGATTTTTTCAAGTCAACAGTCTGCGCTCTTCCTCTTTCTCACAGCTGTAGCCGTTTTATACCGGCACGTTGATGTGAAAGTGATGACAGTGGTGGTCGGAAAACTAAGCGGACTCCCTGCTGTTTGGTTATAAAATCTTGTGAACGACCACGGCAGCCCTTTCATCCTTCTTCTTTCTGGACCATTTCAAAACTACACTTCCATTAGCTATAGATTTTTACGGACATTGACATCGTTTAGAGATAAGAGTGAAATGGATGCACTTGAAGAATACGGTAACAGAAAAATTACGCGAGAACGAGCTTTATTACATGCCATCACCCTTTAAGAAAACTACGAATGGTAGAGATAAAAAAGAGATAACTTTGGTGTTTGTCAATATTTTGTTTGCTAATTTGTTTTACCATAATTGCGGACTTATTATATACTAATTATCTTAATTCGTTCATTATGTAGTTACATAATGACTGTTTCCCTAAAAAGAGGAAATTTTATCATCAAAATATCTTTTTGGGACGTTTTCTTAGACAACACTGAGAATGTGAAGGCCGACGTGGGGGACAGGGGGACAAAAAAGGTAACTTTTAGCAAGCGTAGAACACTTCAACCTTGCTCAAGGTTGCCCAAAATTCTGTGGCACACAGTAAAGATAGTCCAGCAAATTCTACAGCCATCATCATTCAATAAAAATCGATTCAAAAATACAATAGTAAAAATCGATTTAAAATGTAATAGAAAATAACTTACTTCTGAACTTTATCCTTGTCGCCTTTCTCATTCTTCTTACGTATCATATTGTCAAGTTTCAAGCTCAAATCGGCCCCTTTCGCACCAGCAGTCAGAAAAAACACCACGTAACGGCTGCTGTTCATGACATGATCGAGCGTCACCAAATACGAGGCATCGTCCTTCGTCTGAACATCATTTTACGAATGTATAAAAAGGGAATAGAACACAAAGATGTATGACCATACCGGTTTTCCCTGTGGGACCCTTACAAGCGATGCGTTCCGAAAACAACTCTCATAAAGCTCGTCGAATGACATCTGAAACGAAATGAGTCGACTGATTTCACATGTGGGCCTCACTCAACGCAACTCTCATACACAGCGGGCGATGAAAGAACGACAGATCGTAAAAGTCGCTGAGAATAAGTTCAGGAATGACTGAGAGAACAAAGGCCTTTGAAGGCCGTTGAAAAGAATCAAAGTAGTAAAACCCGGCAATAGATTGCGTAAAGAAAATATCCATCAATCCAAAGCCGCAAAGAAGACCGTCAAGGATTTGCCCTTGGTGGTTGCCGGGTAACTGTTCTTCATATCAATTAAGCAGGAGAAATTTCATGCAAGAAAGAATTTTCCAAGAAGGGGAGGCGTGGAGGGCGAGGGGGAAGCACGAGAGCCTCATTTCCTACAGAAGCCATGCTGCAGAAAAAAAAGGCAAAAAGAAACTTGGGATAACGAGAAGAAGAAAGGAGTTCCAATTAAAAGGCAGCCCAGCCATGAAATAACGAACACCACCTTTTTTCTTCGATCTTAGCAGAAATTACTTCTCCGTATGCACAGAATGTTTTGTGTTTTTTTTTTCACCATCCGAAAGCCTCTCTAATAAGGAGGAGGCTCTTATAGTAAACCTGTCCTCTACCGGTTGAAATTGGGCAAAATTCCGGTGGAATATTAGACCAGGCAATGTGTAAGGCATGACTGATTAAGCTTAAAAATGTGTGCTATCAAACAATAGTATCATTTGGTATCGTTTAGTTGTAACAACTGATACAACACGATACTAACTGAAGGTACTACAAATATGGGTTCATAGTGTTGTTAGTGAGTAAACCACTTCAAAAACCGCCAGGTTAGAGATCCCCCTACTCTCCACATCCCGTAAAAAACAAAAAGGGTAAAAAAAAAAGAGAGCGAGTGAAAAAGTGAAAGGTGTGTGGTGAGAAATCATCTGGAAAATGAACTCTACACGTTGAGAACCACTTTCGGGGAACCATTTGTTAACATTTGGATCAGGGGACCCATCATTTCCTATCCTTCTTTATGAAGTAATCGAAAAGAAAATCTCACTAAGCACAGAGTTTGGTTGGGCAAGGTTCCAGAACGGGATACAGGGGTGAGATTTCCGTTTCGATAAGCAAAGTCTAAAACTTGGCAGCTTCTTTTTTGATAGGAAGTGAGACTGGTTGGGAGAAAGTCACCCTTCCCAAACGATCATACGGTCCAAATAACCAAAACGGAATGCGGGGCGAAAGCCGACCACGTCAAAATTCATTTTTCCGAAAACATGAGCACTAAAAGGTGGAGGGAAAGGGCGTTAAAATCATCCCTCACGGTGTTTCGATCCCCCCTTGTGAGAAATTCAGAGAAACTTCCGCACTAGGGCCAGGAAAGTCAAAGTAAACACAGGAAAAACTGGGATTAAAGCTGTTTCTGAAACAGCTCAGGCTCTTTTGGTTTATTTCTACTTTCATGCTGTATTGCTAATTCAGATTAACAGACACAGGGTTTAGAAAAGAGAACCATATTGCCTATATTTGGGTAATCTGATGTTAAATTGACATCGACAAGAGACTAAACCATAGAATAGTCAAGAGGAAACAGCAGTTAATCAAAAAGGTACTCCTGAAACAAAGAGTTGCATTGTTTACTCGAATGACGGCAATAGAGGTAAATAATTCATAGTGGTTTTTGGTGCGTGAACTGAAGTACGAGGTCAGGGGAGTTACTTTCATGAATGAAGGTATCCTCTGAAAAGTTGGAAAAGGGGAAATACTCCAGAAACACGTTCGAAAAGAAAACGGCGAAAAATATGCAGGAATACATTTGAAAAAGAAGGGGCCAAGGAAAAAAGGAAGGCGCGAAGAATGAAAAATGATGGGAGGAAAAAAAAGCACGAAAGAACGAACGACAGAGCGATAGGATCGCTGGCGAAAAAGCCGAAACTCAGAAGAAAACCCGAAAATCTGTAAGCTAAAACGAATGGAAATCGATCCGAATAGACAAAATAAACAATAAACATTCGAAGTAGAAGAAGAAAAACGGCCAAGTCATCGTGGGGCCGTGCAAATAGTAAATATCGTCATCATCATCTTCCCACGACGGCAATGATAAATGAGGGTGGTGATGGTGGTGGTGGAGAGCCATACGACGTACGAACGGACGGACGGATGGACGGACCTATTGAGAACCCACCACCATTGGCGATCGATATCGCGCTATGAGTGTGGTGTCATTTGCCGTTATGAGAGCACAGATTCGATGCCGAAAAAAATCGAATGTGAACGAAGAAAAAAACTTGAATAATGTCCGCACAACGACAAACACTCGTTAGGAAGCATGTCAGCTTGAGCACGATTTATAGCAGAACGCGGCTTGCCAAAAGTACATTGGTCCTTACACGATTGCCTCTACTCAGAGATCGTACTCCATAGGTAGTACGTGCGAGGCTGTAGTATAAGTGCTTACGGTGATGGTAGGATGCTACAGTGTTTCGGTCAACTTTGCTTTTCGATGAGAGCAGACATCAAATTTTTGCTATGCTTGGATTGTTACCATATCAGTTCGCTAAATAACTAAGTAGGTGCAGGAGTCCTGTCACGAGTGCCCATGGAGTGACTGTGTATTTCTAATCTCTGAGTCGCGGGAATCTCAACTATGTAAAACTAAGTGCTCGCTCGCTCTGACGTCCGTACCCAAATTCCTACCGTACCAGTCGTGAAATTAGTGAATAAGATTGGGTCCTGAAGCGAGTGTTTTGTTCATGGCTGCCCTGTGACCATAGTCTTTACTTCATTGCTCGCAAAAGTATGAAGGGTTAGCGGGAATTGAACTACAGAATGAGTTTTGTTCTGGTTTTTAACATTTTGGACAAAAAAAACGAAAAAAGTATTATCTATTTGCTACCAATAATTCAGCAATTTTACAAAAAATTTTAAAGAGAATTTCAATGTAGTAGTTAATAACTGAGCTAGTTTTTGAAATATCTAAATCAAGTTGGTCGACTACTAGCTACTTTAATTTTAAATCACTTCAATTTACTGAAATATAAGGACGAAAAACATGCTCAACATTTTTTCGGGCAGTTGGTAGTTAATGAGGGAGTACGACTGGCAACCAGCGACTGACTAACGCATGTGGCTGCCCGCCCATATTTCCGGTAGACGCCTCGGAGCTAGAGATTCTTGTGGGATTGTAGCCAGTTAAAGTGGGAAAACATATAAAGTTTAAATTAAACAAATAAAAATCATTGAACATAGGAGGCGTAGCAAAATGGAACAATCCAGAGGAGCTGAGCATTCAAATCATAAAAGTAATATTCTTACAGAGACGGCTTACAAGTATGTAGGGTTAAAAGAAATCTAAAGCTTTGAAGCTATAGAACTCGAACAAAGCTGCTGTTATGACCAACAGCTTGTCCTCATAAGGTGACAAAAAGACGTGCGGTCGCGAGCAACCTCATGTGGCGTAAAGCTTGTCCAGTTGATCCGGTGAGTGTGGATCTCCGCTTCGCAAGCTTGGGGTTTTTGTTTCCCATTATTTTGAAAGGCATAGATCCGCTGATGAAAAGAAATGTGGCTGAAATACCAGTAACCCATATGAACGGAAAGGGCATATCGTCGAAAGGCGTCCCGCCGCGAAAATGTCTTCTCAAATAACAGCGGGAATACTTAAAAGATACCCTTTTGCTTCAGAAATGCCGATAGGCGAGGAAAGAAACGGTCGGCAACGTTTCCAGCTGCGAACCAGATCTGAAGGTGACGTGTCAGTCCAGATTTATGTGCGGTTCGGTGAGCGTCAAAAGCGCCCGAGACTCAGAAAACTATGAACCATCACATTTTATTACATTACTGCTATAGAATAACGACCCCATTACCGTGTTGCTGTTAATGTATTCCGCTCAGGGCCCGCTCCAGCCGCTAAAGAAACGAGAATTCATGTTATTGAAGTCCTGTCTTGAGAAAAACGGTTTTGAGTGGATGGAGAATGTAAAGACGGGAACTGCCGTAAATGGCATGAGGGGGAAGGGGTATTCAAATTCAACTGGTGTCCGGATTACTGTAATAGACTTCTCGACAAGGGTCAAGTGACCGCCGACTCTAAACAACCCTGAACCAACAGCTGGTCCAATTCCACGATCCCACTCATAATTCTATCTGAGGTTGCCTTCAAAGGAGCGGATTACAAAAAATTTAATTTTGACGAGGCTCCCAGGTGTCCTTTCATTCGTAGTCACAAAGGAAATTCAAAAAGCATGAAGAAAAGAAATTGAAGGGGTGGAGGGGAGGGTTTTGAGGCGAGACTGCATGAAAAGGCTCAGGAAAGGCCTTTTGCATTGGTTCGTCGATATTCTTATCAACGGGTCCATGTAATGGACATGGCCTGTATAACATACAAATCCGAGAGCTTTGATGGGATTGTGTATTGACGGATCGGGTGAGGAGTTCCGGCATTCCCATCCGCTGTCATAATTTTGCTTTTTCAAAGATGAATGGCCGAACATCATTACATCAGGATTGCGGAATGCGACTCGCTATGAGATGTTATTCTTAGGTGAGTCATTAGGTCTGACAGATTGTCAAGCTGGCACGTTGAAGCTAGAAAAAGCGAGCGTAATGATGAAAGACGTTGAGTCAACATAATGACCGTAGAGTATGGCTATTTAGGGAGTGCACAGCCCGAGTGGTAACAAAAACCTCCTGAATGGGAGACAATTGAAGAGAAAAGGTCATGAGCAACAGCAACGACTAGTCCAAACCTTGGCGATGAACGCTGTCACCGTTTGAATCGCGGGTGGACACATCCTGGGAACCAGTGTAAAACTAACAGTGACGAATGGCTATACCCCACCCGCCCCTCTAACATTTTCCAGTAGTTCCCCAAGTGCTGGAAGGGGGCCTAAACATTCAAACCTTTTGGAAAAACAAGTTTATAGAGATGCCGCTGAAATGCTGGTGACAACTGTCGCCGTTTCTCAAGCGCATTCAAAGGAGTCCGGCCTAGTCCTCAACCTTTTTTCCGCTCTAACCACCTGAGATTGTGGTTATGGCTCCTGAGAACTCACTAGCCAACCGATGCCACTTTTCGCCCATAGCGGCTCCTGGATAACTCCCCTAATAAAAGCCTAACGCCAATTGGGCATGGTAATTGTAATTACATCCATTTGGCTGCAGCTGAATGTGATGTATTTATGATATATTGCTTCGTATTTAGATCGGTCAGTGTCCAGGAATCGTTACGGGCACGACTTAGATTCCCGATCAGCTCCTCTAGCATACGCCATGCACTCTACCAATGTTACCGGTAACAGAACCATTGGACAGCACAATGCGGCTATTTGAAACAATGCCCAGACAGGCTCATCCTTTCCAACGCCCGTTTGCGCTCTTAGAGTAGGGAGAGAGTTCAGGCTAGAATTTCAAGGATATCGAAACGACACATGGAAAAACTCCCGTCAAAAGCTTGTACAAAGAAAATCCACAAAAAATCGCTATGTACCCGAACAGCTTTCTTTTCGTCGAGGGGTATTGACGTCCCGAGGATCATAAAGTCAGCTAAACACAGATGTGAATGGGAAATGGAGCCGATTGAAAGGAATGCATCTATATAAATTAAAATAAAATAATATAACTGACCAGAACATTGATAAAGTATCAGCTGCAACATTACTACTACGAAATTAAATAATAATTTTTAAAATTCAAAAACAATAAAAAATTGAAATTTAAATTCAAAGAACAATCAGCACTTCAGGTATATGCCTGCTACTATGCGAAAAACTTGCATTTATTATCCATCCGTTACTTTTGTAGGATGAAATTTCGAATTTTCAGAATTTTTGAAATTTCTAAAATACATTTTTAAAAGTGTAAATAATACGTTGAAAATCTTGATGGAGTAGAGTGAGCCAGGAAAATTGTCAGGAATGGCTTTTGCATGCAAGGAAAATGAGAGATTCTACGGGAGATCGCACTGATAAAGTGGAAAACCCCTTATCAAAGTTGTAGGGCTTACTAGCTCCCGAAAAAACTGAATTACATCAACTGACTAGTGAAAGAATAGACTCCAGACATGTAGTACGAGCTGTCAGACGAAACATTGTCAATCTGACGCTTGGGTGTAGGAGTGACCCGAAAGGACTCGAACCTATGTGCTGAGCATCTAGGAGTAGCTTGAGGTGCAATACGATTGCCCTAATCGTTCAGATTGAGATGTGTTCATCCCTGTTATCTTGCCGACTGACCCAATCGGAATCATACTCTAGGCAAATATGGATTTGAGGTGAGAATATGGGAGTACTCGATGGGCTCCAGGAACTATCTGGGAGACCCAACTAGAAGGTGAGAAATTGGGTCCTCCTGTTTCTCGGAGGGAGATTCGATGAAATGATTTTAGAGAATTCACGAGTATTTAGCTCTGTTCCACTTTTTCGGAATGCGCCATAAGCCCGACGAATATCCGACGATGTAGAGTCATTGGAATGGGCGCAATGCAGCTTTTTGGAACAAGACCCGGGACAAATTTAATGCCTTTGGGTACCCGTTTCTTAGGGTTGTTTCACCTCTTAGAGAAACGTGGAGGGCCAACCCAGCGATAGCTTCTCATGAGTGTCAGAACGACATTTAAGAAAAACTTCCTTCAAAGGCCGCTCTCTGATCCTCCACCCCTTTATTTCCGTGTTAAACTATCTTAATTACTGAAAATCTGATCCCTGACTGGGGCATCTCGCAAGTTCAAAGAGGACCATTCATACAGTAACCTGTAGAAGATACTGAAATTTTTCAAAAAATCAGTTGTTCTGAGATATTTTGCGTCCCTTCTTACTGTAATAAAAACATATAATAAACGTATTTACATAAATATCCGATGGCAGCAATATGATGGGAACTTCGTAACAACAATCCGACGCTTTTAGGCGTTCGTCAGTGGGAACGTTCCCATGTCACACTATGGACAAGTCGATTGATTGACTGTTTCTTTGACCACTGTACGAATATCGCTTTAAAACAGGGCCACCTTCCGCTTACATATGGTCGAAATCACTTTGAATCTAAAAATGACTCCATCATTGCTTACGACTGAGCAGCTTACGCCATTGACTTTTGCAAGTTGCCATATGACTGGCCTTTTAGCTCTTGGACCTACGACAGTGGCAATTTTATAGGGTTCCCATTCGAAAAGACGGGTCCTCAAAACACCCGGAATGTGGTTTTCCAGGGAACGAGAAACTACGGGGAGAAATCGATATGTTTATCTCAATCAATGAATAGAAGAACAACAAAAAGTTCATAACCGAGGTATGGGAAGTGGGTAAGTGCCCGAAGACGTCAGTGGCAGACTGATTCTGTTACCCAGTAATACAGTACGGTTTGCATTCGATTCCCGTTCTTTTTTCTACCCGTATCGGAAAAGTCATTGAAATGATAAAGGCGGCATGATCAAAGTGTGGAAAAAGAGCGTTTATCTCTCTGATAGGATCTTTACAACCCGCTTAACATCGGCCGTAAATTATTGCTTTGCCCCGAATACATTAAAGGTTCATCAATCATTTCCCAAATTGAAATCTGTTAGAAGAACATTGGGTCAATGAACCCACCATCATCAAAAGAGTCACTTCATGAATGGGTACCTAAAAGTTATGATTGATTATACTGCACTTGATTCACAGGTGTTACCGGTTTCATTATGATCATGCCGAATGGGTTTTGCTGGAAATTCGGGCAATATGATCATCAATTTAGAGCGAGAAGTCTACTTTTTGATGGCCAGGCGATATGAATTTTCACCAAAATGGCTTCAACTAGTGGAAGGTGGAGGGGCGAGAGTGGGGCTAGGCCGTGTTATTACAGCGGTTTGGAAGTTAGTCGCCTCCACAGGTGAGACCGCGGAATCTTCCGGACAGTATGGAAATAGGTCCAGTTGTTGCTATTGCCACCCTCCCTACCTCCGCACTACACTCCGATAATACCGAGCGATTAAAATACCTTGGTTCAACCTGAACTCGAACCTCGAATAAACGTTGGGCAGTCGTTCGGCGGGTGAAATTCCGCCAAGTTCTGACCAGGGAAGGATCCCAAGTCGAAGTGGCCATTTGAAATGGGACCTACACTGCTAGACGTGTTTTTGGATGCTAAGTTCAGATCTGCACTCCAAATTTGCCGTGCGTTTCTCTGAACGGAGTTATAAGGGTGGTTTCAGGGAACTTAGCATGAGAAAACTTAAATTACATGGATGTTCCTCTCCTATCAACGGCGGCTTGGTGCAGTGGTAAGCGTGACGCTTTATGAGCGAGGGGCCAGGGTCCGATTCTTTTGGGGGACGTCATTTTTGCATTAGATAGAATTTTTCCTTTAAGGACTAGAAAATACTCTTATGGTGAGATTATCATGTTTTATGACCTTTTAATGCCTTTGCTGATACCTTCTCCTACCTACCTACCTGTTACCGTGTGGGAGATTCCCTGCGTGCGCAAAATTTGGAGGTCCGGGAAGGAAACTGTATATGATGAGCAATGATGATGCTAGAGTGGGTGTTGATGCTAGATTGGGAGAGATGGTGCATAGCAGCTCCGGACTCACCAACTCCGGCGCTGGTGATAGTGGACTCGAAGACTCTATCCCCTCACCTTCAC